>JAWWMK010050476.1:0-49075 GCA_035047105.1 Galeopsomyia nigrocyanea | reverse complement strand
GGTCCTTACGCATTGAGTTATATGGCAAACCGACCGACCGACCGACCGACCAATGCTCAAATCGAACGCACCCAGAGTATTTTTACGCGACATCTATTATATGCATGTACGAGGAAGACTAATGCGCACGCGCGCTCTCTCTCTCTCTCTCTCTCTCTCTCTGCGTAAGAACGGTAATTAATGAGAGAAAATTTTTAGTTCACTATATATGTACGTGTGATTGATCATTGAGTTTCTGTAATCTAATTTCCACAAAGATGTAATAATCCTTTTTTTTTTTCGTAATATTCGTGTCATACTTGAAAAACCAGTCGCGGAGATTTATTCATGCTATACAGCAAATAGGCGAGAGAGAGAGAGAAAGAGCTGTTATACAATCCACTTAACGCGATATTGATTTCACGATGTTACATAGGAGGGCAGTTATAAGTACTTCATTGTGCATAGCTTTTGCGTAACTTGCTTTTTTTTCTGAGTTTTTTTTTATTTAAATGTCGGTCATTAACCTCCAAAAAAAAAAAGAAGGCAGGAAACAAATAATTCCGAAGAACAATCAACGTAAAAAAAAGAAGCAAAGAGAAGTACGCAGTATCAATAAAAGAAATCAGCGAGCACCACCACCACCACTACCACCGAGCCGGCGCCGTCCTCTTTATCGGCGACTGTAAGCAGCATAACCGTAACGTCGAAATAAATGCGCGTCCGTATAACCTCGGCTTCGAAGTCGTTATCCTCTTTTTTTCTCTTTCGACAATGTTGTTGTTTTTACGAGCCCTCCTTTTTTTCGGAAGAAACGTCGATTTATAAAATATAAATTGGGTCAGGGCGAGAAAAGACAACAAGTGGTGTGTGATGTGTGTATATGCCGTGTAAATGAGAACTACTGACTCGCTCTCTCTCAAGAGTCCTCTCTGAAACTAGAGAGCCTTTGACACGTCTTTGCGATCGGGTTTCTTCCGATCCATCTGTTCTACTACATTATATACTATGAACTTAACTAGCCTGCTGTTTCGTTTCTTTTTTTTTTTCCCTCGTCTCCTCGGGGTATTTTTTTTTTTTAGATGACTCGAATATATTTTACTAAAATGAATTTATACACGTGCACAAAGGAGAAATAAACACTGAGTTGCTGGCGAAAAAGGCGTTACTAATTACTCGGCAATTTGTCAATAAAAGGTTCTCTCACTCGACGAAGAAGGTGTGTACGTGTAGTATCTCATTACGTTTTGCTGCCTGCCTGCTATCGCGCGATGAAAATGCAATCAATTACACGACGAGAGAGCAGCTTCAAAGGGACGACCCAAAAACGAACTTATCTATGTATAACCGAGCCCCTCGCACTCTGACTCTCTCTCGTACACTGTAATTTTCTTTTTTGTAGTTGCAAATCGATCGAGTTAACACCTTCAAAGAGAGTGAGACAATGTATGTGTGAACAACAGGTCTCGACAAAAAAAAATATTTACTATTAAATTTCCGATTGATTTCTATATATAGAAGGGTGAAGGGATAGTATAATGTTTTTCGGCAGTTGTGTGTGTATGCAACAAGAAACTTTGCGATGTGTGTATGTGTGTGCTCTCCTCTTTTATTTGCTTTCGCGATGCGTGCTGGGAATATCATGACGTAATTTCTTTTTTTTTTTGCAGAGATCTTTTTTCGTGAATCATCGTATATGAATTGATGCTTATACATTCGCAGTGAATAAAACTCCAGCTATATTCTTTTATTATTATCTGCTCATTATGCTATTAATAAGACAATCGAACGCTTCATCAACGTGCTATTTTACTGATTCACATAGACGCAAATTGCGACGTAATTATTTTCATTTCGTAGCATGATACATTATGCATCGGCGGCGTTAATTTTTCAATCGATAATAGCAGTTTTCAATAATAAAACGCAGACACGCGGGGGGGAAAGGAAAGAGAAAAAAAAAGTTGCGTATGTAAATTGCCTATTACGACGATTATCCATAAATACATCCTCGTTATCAGAAAATTAGAACGCAGCCTTGAGAGAGAGTTGTATATTATATACATAGAAGCGAGCGAGCTCTCATCGAAAATCGATGTACGAAAAAAAAATTTCTTTTTTCTCTCTCTCTTCCCATCATTGTTGCTGTTCTCTCGTCGAGGTTAGCCTACAATCACACTTAAAGATATATAAATACTTGTAAATTGTTGGGGTATACACACGTACACACACACACACACACACACACACACACACACACACACACACACACACACACACACACAAACTCGTTGCGCGCGCGAGAATTCTCTTTTGTGCAGTTCTCTCCCGGTGTACTTGGCGTGACAGAGAGTAAGAGGCGGAATATTTCAAGGGGTCACATAATGAGGGTGACTCGAGTGTACGAGCAACGCGCCGCGCGCGCGGCTGCTTAATGGCACTGCACACAAATATACATATACACACACACACACACATACGAGCTGCTTTTTCGGAGAGAGAGAGAGAGAGAGAGAGTTAAGTTGTACTGTTGCGGAACGGCAATTACCTTAACTCTCTCGCACGTTTGAAAGTTAATTGGCAAGTCCTTTGTTCTCTTTTCTCGCTCTCTGTGTGTGTATGTGTATGTGTACGAACACTATATACGATTAATCGAAGATCTCTCTCTCTCTTTCTCTCTCTACTGCTTCGGACACACAATGCCATTTCCTATTGTACAACGACGACGACGACGACGAAGAAAAAAAAGTACAAGAGAGAAAGTTGATGGCCTTCGCCCTTTTTACGACCTTGCGGCGCAGATTTCATTTAATTCTCTTTTCTTTTTTCCTCAAGGTAAACGATTATAATGAGAATTGATTTGAGATTTATTACCAAAGCCGTATTATATACGCAATTAATCTTTTGGCTTTTTTTTTTGTATTATGAAGAAAGAAGCCGAAGTAAATCATGCAACGACGCGTTTTTCCTTACCAATGCGTGTGGCGGTGCGGTGGCCGGATTACACATACGCTACTGCTGTGAGAGGGTGAAAAAGGGTAACTCGCCGACGGCTAATCCCATTGCGCTTTCTCTCGCGCGTACATGCATGCATACATACATATACGCACGAGTGTGGCAAGGGTCATAATTGGATCTATCCACCTTTTGCCAACGTTGCAACTCTCACGAGAGAGCGTGAATTCTAATATATTGCTTTCTCACTTTTCTCGTTTCACGTTTTATATAGTACGTGCAAAAATTGATTTTCGAGGGTAAAAGTATTATATATGATTGGTGTGAATGAAAAATCAAATCCTACCTTTGAGTGTCGCAGAGAATATTGTAGTGTAAAAAACTCACCTGTAACACACGAATAAAAACAAACATCATTAATTAAGTGTATTCGAGACAAAAAAAAACTTTCCACCCTAAAAATCAAGTTAATATTCCCAACGCGAAAAGCTCATTAATCAATCACCCTGTATCATCGGCGGGCAAACAGTTCAATTACAGAAAAACCACAAATCAACTTATCTCGCAGACATACAAACAAACAAAAACAAAAACAGCGATCGTGCACGTGTTTCGAATCCTTTTTTTTCCCCCTCTCTGTGGTCTTCACCCCCTCGAGCGCTTTTCCTTTTCCCTTTACGAAAATGGGAATATAAGCTTTCCTCTCGTTGATTATTAATCGAGGCGCGCAAGTAAGCAAGCAAGCAGCAGGTCAGGTGTAGTGTATATCTCTGTATATAAAGTAAAGCCTCCTAGCCGTAAATAAATTTCACGTCTTTGACATGGTAATTAGGCGAGGGACGACTACGACGACGACGAAGCTTTTGCCTATTATAAGTTTCGCCCGCTACATAAGACGATTATCGTTAGTTATATACATATTTCGCTTGTGTCTCGTATATATTTCGTTGGGCTTTATAACGAGGCTGCCGCAGCCTTTTCGCTTCCGGCAACTTGTTACGTGCAACAATAAATTGATGAATTTCTCATAAAGTTAGATATACTTTCTTTTTCTTCTGCTTAATAATTGATGCCAAGCGAACGAAGTATATTTAAGAGAGCAGCGATGCCTTTGAAGATTTTTTTTCACCCTTTACGATGTTTACAGCAAAACATTTACATTTCAATCGTTTAACCTTCTTCACCCCTTATACGCGCGTATATAGACTAAAATCCACTTTGCGCGCGGTGGTCGTCTGCTCGATGCAAAATTCATGCAAATATAATCCGCACTGTCGATGCACATTTTAACGCTACATGGCCTTTTGAAGATAAAAAAAAAACATCCCCGCGTTTTATAACGATATTAATATCACTATACTACCCCTCCTCGAACTATACGTTATAAATCGAATTCATGCGGAGTTTAATTCGGAACGAGGGCGGAAAAAAACATCCGATTACATTCTCTTCCTTGCGAATTCAATTTGCGTGGTCGGTCGTCGCAAAAATCGATCGGCGGTTAACTCCAATGCTCGCTCATACGTGTAAAGACACATAGAAGCTTAGAGAGAGAGACAGAGAGAGAAATGTCTCTATTTCCACGGCCTAGTTAATTCAAAGACAACCTCGTCGTCGCGTGTTTATAGTCTTTACATATACGAGAATAAACTAGCCATGCGCATGTGTATATATAGTCTGTGCTGTGTACTTATTGGATTTTTTAATATTCTTTTTTTTTTCTCTCTCTCTCTCGACCGGATTCCACATCGTAATCTACATTTCAAAAATAAAGCTTCGACAGCTTTCGATGACGATGATAACGATGACGCGCTGTTTGATATATATTTCCCTTACTCGCGTTCAGTGAGTGTAATTCAATTTTATATACCATCCTTCGGCGGCGGCAGCGACGAACGATCCATTTTAATTTTCACTCTCTCGCCTCGATTATACGCGATATTATGTATGTATATAGATGAGGATGGGAGAATCAAAGCCGTGTGCTAATTGAAAGCTGTGTCGCGATGCTTTTATCCGATGATATATATTTATTCGAAACGCATATTTTTTTGACGATTTTGTCGATAAATTGTGAAAATTTATAATTCATTGGCGCTTATCGTCGTATCTATAAAAAAAAAACAAGTGTATCAACGATGAAGGTCAGGGTTAACTTGCAGTCTTCGAAAATAGATTTGCAAGATCACCCTCCACCTAAAAAAAAAAGAAAATTCCCTCGCATCGTCCATAAACACATGTATAGATTCAATGAACTCCCCGAACGACGATCGATACGTAAACCCTCTTGAAAGACAAAAAAAAAAAGCCATCATCTCGCAATCAATCAAAAAGCAAGCAAAAAAACCATCGATCATCTTTTACTCGTCTTTCTTATAAATAAAAACTCTCGGCGCGAAAAAAAAAAACGTTTTTCCAGTCTCAGAGCTGCATCACGACTTGGGGAAACAAAGCTCTCTATTCCGAGGTGTCGCTTTTGCGCGCGCGGAGAGCAGAGAGTCGCAAAGTCAGAGAGCACACCAAAGAGGTAGGGAGGAGAGATAGGAGAGGGCGACGCCACGAGGAGTTATTGATTCCCTTGCTCTCTCTCCAGTTTCGCGCGCGCGAGCTTTGCCCTCGACGCTGCCGCCGACGCTGCCAGCCGCATCTTTGCAACTCGTACATGTACATACATATGCAATATTTTCGAGATTTCTCTTCTTCTTCATCTTTTTTTTTTGTTGTCTGTTGTATTTTTTGACACTTTTTTTCGCGCGCAAGGGTTGGTTGGTTGGTGTGTTTGTCAAGATGGTGTGCGTAAGAGGACACGGCTCGTCGCTTTTTCAAGGACCCTCGATTGATGATGGCTTGGTGTTATGGTGTGTATGTACGTGTGTTATGAAGGGGCGCGAATGGGGAATTGAATAAGACTCTCGCTCGCGTTTCTCTCTTGGGTATCAAAAACTTGTGTGTAGCTTTATATATATAGATATATATAACGCACTACTACGAGTTCACTCGCTCTTTTAATCTTTCGCTGGGATTATAACTTGAGATATCGATTTTTTTTTTGCTGCTGCCCTCCTCAGTTCGTGTTGTGCGCGCGGTTTTTGTGTTTTGCTCTCGCTCTCTTCTCTGGCTGCTGCACAGACACATAGAGAGAGATCTCTCTGGGGAGATTTACGATGCTACGGATTACGCGGCGATTTGGAAAATGTTTTTTGATGAATGGTTTTGCGAGAGCGGGTATTACGCGCGGGATAATATAAAATGAAATTTTCGGATATATGTGATCGTTTAATATGACTATATAAAAGGGAACCGCCGCACGTGCGCACGAACTTTTTTTTTCCTTTTGATTAATCTAATTTAAAAGAAACTTTTTTTTTATCTTCTTGGAGTTTGAAAACGAATGTAAGATTCGTTGAAGAAAGATATTTTCTCCCCTAAGTGAGAACAAAGGACCAAATCACGTATTAGCGTTTAATGAAAGTAAAACCGTCGTAAAAGATAATTACTATGATTCGAGCGACAGTTTCACGCACCAGCAGCTCTCGACAAAACGACGAATCACGACTTACGTATACGTCTCTCATCGAAACAAAAAAATCAAAAAGTATAGTATGAAGAAAGAATTCGGATTCCCACCGCACGAAACACATAAATAAATCATCCGAATCGCGGGCATTGAAAGTCCGTGAGACGGAAATTCAAGCCCCCGAAAAAGAGAGAGAGAGAGGGAGAGATTGGGTCGTCCATGTCAGTAGTATATTATTATCAATGCGATCGTGCCAACTAGACAGTGTAGAGATCAACGCACGACTAAACCATCATCATCGGTCGTAGTCGTGCAAAACGCATCACGTCCACCACCACCACCATCACCACGTGTTGTTGTAGATATATTATGCGTATTGATGTGCAAGTGCGAGCATGATTACACACAGCGTATACAGTCTATGATGGGCGCGACAATGCAATAGCACGTGGCGATTACGATTATTTCGACTATTCGGGCCAAATAAAAATCCCTTGTGTGTATGTGTGTGCTCTTATGTGTTTTGTTGTTCGAGCAAAGGGTCTTTATATACCACGCGTATATGCCTTAAGCTTATTTTAGCCAAATGCGCGTGTATGTGTGTACTATGTAATTATGATGCGTGTATGTGTGCACACATGTGACTATATGGCTATTACACACGAATGGACTTTGCGTGTTGTTTGGCAAATTTTCTCTCTCTCTCTCACGGCGACGACGCGACTCGTGATATATAAATACATGCCTCGATGAAGATTATTATTTCGACGCATATGCTTCTTTCTTCGAAGGCTAGTCAGCTGTGAAACTCATAATGCCGTCGTCGTTGTCGTCGTTATGCGGATGATTACGTGCTTGACGAAAAAGACGTTATGCGCGTGGTATTTTTCTTCTTCTTCTTTTTATTATTATTTTTTTTGATGATGGAACACGTGCGCTTAATGCGACTATTCGATTTGATCGTTCAGACAATGCACATTTGTTTGTGGGATATAATTATTTCGAGTAAGATAAAAATAGATTTCTACCGTTAATATTTGATGGTTCACGCGATGATAAAAATATTACATGTTACACGAATGATAATTATTATCGATATGATTGTTTGGCAATATTTTTTAACAGATTTAACACGTGGTTGAAAATTATTGTTTTTTTTTTTATTTTTAAAGAAATTAACGGGTCAAGCCCATTTACAAATAATATTATGTATTGGATAATATTATATATTATATATTAGAATGGCCAAAGTGTTGCTTAAAAATATATTTGTACATTGGTGCAACACAATATTCAACGTAACAATATAATTCAATATAACGTAGCTTAACTATAATATAACTCAAAATTAACATTATAATTCAGATCAAGTATAAATCGAAACTAAGTTTTCGAAAATCGCTTCATTTTTTATTTTACATTTGATTGATTCCGAAGTCTTCTAATGCGTGGGATATTATGTAACTAAAAAGATTACGTTTCTATTTGGTACACAATCTACATGAATAGTTTTTTTTTGTTTTTGTAGAATTTATTATCTACGGTAATTCGAAACATTGTAAAATTACAAATCACATTATTGATTTTTTATATCAGTCTAGAATCTACAAAATGTATTTTGATAATTTATAATTGTATATTATTTAAAATGCATTGCTAAAAAATGATAATTATTAGTGATAATTTAAATAAGCAAACATTTTTTCAATGATAAGTAATTGTGAATATAAAGCAGTTTTAACAATATTGAACCATTGAATTAATTCAAACAATTTAAAACATTAAATTAATTTCCATGTCGCGTCACTCATTTTCAACAAAAAAGAAATAAAATTTCATTTGAGCTTATTTAATAGAAATAAAATTTATTCCGTCAAAAATTATTAATTATACAAAAAATATTTTTAATTAAATTAAAAAACATTTGAAAAGTCAGCTAATTAAAAAAAAGTAACGTCTATATCACCAGCCTAATCTCAAACGTAAACCAGCAAAAAAAAAGAACACAATCACATCAAGTTGAACAACACTGATAAAAAGCAAAGAAAAATAAAAGTCAACACACCTTTCGGTCGCGGTATGAGGTATAGAGTTGGTCGTGGCACAGCCTCGGCACACACGTACACACACACTCACACAAGAATATTATCAATTAACCCAGTTCCCTCGACCTCAGTAGCAACAGTAGCAGTAGCATAGCGTGCGAAGGGACAAAACACAAATACACACCAACAGCACGATAGATTTACCTCACAACAGTTTATATACACATCAAGAGCTCAGAAGTGAGTGAGAGAGTGAGAGAGAGAGAGAGAGAGAAGAGCCGGTGTGTATCGCCGACGAAGAGTCGGACATTACTGGGACTTTGGGAGAGACTTATTGGACCGCAACCCCCCTATTCGGCCTGGCTGCTACAACTCCGTAGAGAAAACTCTCTCTCTCTCTCTCCTCTCTCTTTCGCCGGCATCGCACACATGTTCAATTTGCTACAATGAACAGACGACTAAATGTATATATATACACGTACAACGCCAACTACACGTGAGACCCACGAAATACATAGTATTCCAAGGAGGGGTTGGCCCAATTACAAACAGCTTCGTTATCGATGGCTGCAACCTTCTCCGCGCTTTCAGAATACCTTTTCCGCTTTTCCGGCCGCGCGCGGATGTCGTTATTTCGATGTCGCCTCGTTGCACTCGCACAATCCCCTCCCGAGCCGCTCATCGCTTTCGATTAATTTCGCGATCTCTTCAAAAGACGCACACGCTTATATAAAAGTGTGTATACAGCTCGATTGCTCCATTGTCAATTAGTTTTTTTGCAGATCTTGATTTGACGATCGAAAAAGGAGCTTCCGGTCTGCTTGCATCTCAATAGGAAGTTCATTTGTGTGTGTGTGTTTTTTCAAAGTTTCTTTACGTATATATATCGGACAATATGCATCGTAAACATACGAACTGTCAGCGGCGTGCAAGGTTTTATACAAACATCGATTTTCACACATCTGAATTCTATTTCCGTCGTAAAGCTTCTCCCAAAAAAGAAAAAAAAAGCACACACATCGTTTGCACAATACTCGCGAGAGAGACAAAAAGATAGATAGATAGATAGATAAAAAAAAGGAGAAGAAATCTCTCATAAAGCACAAAAAGACATCCTGCTTGTCAACGGATGACACGGGTGTATTATATATACGAAGCAGCAGCAAGTATAGCGGCAAGCTCGAGGGGCTTGACGACGAGTCTAATTACTCGACGTTCGTTCGCTCGCGCGCGAGCGCGGAAGCTGCGTAATACGATCGCTCTCGTTGCGCTCATTAATAATTACGGCCCGACGCGCCTAATTACCCTATACCCTTACTAACCCCGACCCGACAACAGTGTGTTGTACCGACCGATTATTATTATTATTATCGTTATTTTTGCGAGACCGTGCCATGGATGAACGAAAAAAAAATTGGTGTTTGAATATTCATTCTGCCTGTGTGTATACATATAGAACGTTTCATCTACAAGTCAATATACATACTATACTAAAAAAAAAAACGCGGTCGTCCAATATTGACACTTGCGCATACGTAATGCGAAAAAAAAAATAAAAAAGAGTGGTCGTCGTTCGGAACAAACGCAGAAAAGTTGCTGGCAACGAGAGAAAAATAAAAGCTGAAAACTTTTTTCACACAAAAGCTCGCTACACACACACACAGACACGCGAAAATATACACCGCGAGGTACCGAAAAACATTTTTCTACAGAGGGAGAGAGCGATCTTGTGTATGTGCTAGTATAGCGACAACGACGTGCATTGTGAACTATGTCGCTGTTATCGTTTTGCCACCGCCGCCGCCGCGACGTGCGGTGTGGCTTTTTTTTTTTCGGGTCGCGCACGCGCCTCGTATATATAACGAATAATGCATGTCAAGACTTTATACTGCAACGAGTTTTTAATGTCGCAGCGATATGGGCATGCGAGAGTTTTGTGTATATGCGCACCACTTATCGACTTTATATCTTTACTTTTTTTTTCTTGGTACTTCTTTTGTGTGATTTGAAATGCATTTTATAGATGGAATGTCTGAAAACGTATGTATACGAAGAAGAAGAAGATTGTATAGTCTTCGAGAAGACAATTAAAAAGCAATTAATTCTCAAGGGGGTGCATTATCAAACGGGATTATACAGAAATATGTCGAAAAGAAAAACGTGCGGTCGAGGCAGTGGTGCAAACGAGAAAGAGAGCCTATAGGCAATTACGCAAAAGAAAGTTTGTAATATCATTCCCCCGAGCAGACAATCAAGTCAAATGGAGGCCAATTGAAGGCAAAACTACAGCGGCTAAGGTATATAGACTCGCTGAATAAATTATAGCAGGCTTATCAAACATTCAAATGTCAGTTTACTCCCTTTATACACACACAAAGAAAGAAAGAGCAAAAGTGGAAAATTGATTCGCGCTGGTGCAACGCACCCTTTGTAGCATTCCTAATGAACCACACACTCGGCATTAAAAAGAAAAAAAAAACCCTTTTCCAACTCCGATAAAAAAAAAAAGTAGCCAAGAGTAGCTAAAGCGGCTCGTATGAAAATCCGGGCGTAGTTGCAGTAGTGGTTCTCTCGCGCCGCGACACAATGTCGGCGGGGTGGGTGGTGGTATGGAAGCGCGCGCGCGAATTCGGAGTTGATATTGATCGCCTGCCGCCGCGCGTGCAACGCCACCGTATAACGAGCAGAGATAGCTTGCTACCGCTGGCTGCTGCTGCTGCTGGCTGCGCGTCGTTATCGTCGCCTACCACCCCCTCCCTTCTCTCTCTCTCTCCTCTCGCGACCTGCGCGCGATTGCATTTTTATACGCGCTCAACGCGCAACCTATCCTCCCTCTTCTTATACTCTCACGTCGACGAATTTCTTCTTTTTTTTTATCTTTCTTATATTTCGACGATGAGTGTGAGGAATGAAACAAAAAATCTTGGGGTTTTTTTTTTGGATTGAGTGTACGTAAATTGAATTTACACTGTTCGGTTTTGTGTGTGTGTGTGTGTGTGTGTGTGTAATAGCGAGACCGATTGAATAATGAAAGTCTCGCGCCATTTTTACAGCTGGAATACGCTTTTTAGGTACTTTTTGTTATACCAGTGCCAATTGACTTACCGAGTTTTCTTCCTCTTTTGTGCTCTTTGGGGAATTTTCTCTCTCCGCGCGCCGAGTTTCCAGAGAGAGAGAGAGAAAGATTTTTTTTTTACTCTGCTCGAAAGAGGAGAACAGTGCAGTGCTCTCCGGTGGAAATCGATACGTTTTAAAGTCGTTTGTAATTCCATTAGGGCGGAAAGTTGTCCAATCGCGATTTTTAATTCAATGCGCGCGAGCGCACGACGGGAAACGAGCCAAGTTATATACCTACATACTCTTCTCTTTTTTTTTTTCTCTGCTGCTTGAAATACTTTTTTACGAAGTGGAATGAATTCTTTATAAATGCGCTTTGATGGACGAATCTCTCCCTCTTTCGTAATGAACAGAAAGCCAAGCGAACACGAGAATCTTTTTTTTTTGTACTCGATGGAATATTTAAAACCAAAAAAAAAAAAGTAAAAACCTATATCCGTCCATTCTCGCGCGGCACTTTTTCACGCGACGACGACACACACAAAAAAAACGCATCACGCACAGCAGCAGCAGTGCCCTTTCAAGCCGCCTGAAAATTATCGACATGTCCTCCCGAAAAAAAAAACGCAAAAATAAAAAGCCTCTCGAAACAACGAGTACCCTCGCTCTCGTCGCTCGCGTGAAAAAAAAAAAGCCGTCGGCCTCGTAAAACGTGAAATTGCGTTTTATTGACTTTCGAAGCGACGGCGTCGGATAAAAAAAAAAAAACTCGCGAAAGAGGATCATCGCGTCATTATAAACGTGATGCGTCGATTGGATGACGCGCGTATTCTCTCTCCTCTTGGTTGATTAATAATTTCAGCTTTTTCGAGAGCTTTTCAAATTGTGTTTCTTTTGAACGTTACCCTCCCCCCCACCCTCCAGCATGTGGATTAAAAAGCTCAGCGAACGTACGCGCGCGACTATTATACTCGTTCGTCGTCGTCGCGGATTATCCATTTTTAATTAAAAGTACGAGTATTAAAAGCACTCGCGCATATACTCTGCGAAAATAATCATGAAAATCAATGGATACGAGTGTGTTTTATATATGTATAGGTATATATACATAGTGGATTTTTCGATTGATATACGCGTGTATGGTTATATTGAAGCCTCGCGCGCGCGCGAGAGAGTGATATTTCATCTTTGCACGCGTGGTATTTCGATGGACCAATAAATTCATATTGAAAATTTTCCCTTTTATGAAGATTAAATTCAATACGCGCGCGCGCGTGTGTGTGTACAAATATACTCGTCGAATCGTTTGAATTTTCATATTAGCCGCCGCGTTATTTATATAATTAAAATTATTACAAAAATTTAAATTTAAATAATATTTATTATTTTTCTATTATATTAAATAAATTAATTCCTTTATATTATTTTGATGAAAATCCGAAGGACAATAAATTTCGATTAAAAAATTCACGTGATCGATAAAAGTCGACAAAGAAGGCAAATATATATACATCCAAGCATTAATAAATGAATGTTTACTACACCCTCGTATAACAAAAGAATACGCAATCGAGTTGTATAATAATAAACTAAACGGCCTTGATTGATAAGCCAGCAGCAGCAGCAGTACGGCAAAGTAATTAAAATCAGCCTGGTGCAATTTGACGTCGTGCCGTCGTGGTTATAAATCCAATAACCTCAAAATCCGTACGATTGCCAAGGAAAGAGAGAGGTTTAATTAACCAGACTTTCCGGGATTTCTTAAAAGCCCTTGAGTGGTCGCCGCGCTCGCGCCGTGACCGGAAGTCCATCAAGTCTAAACGAGAAATCAACTTGGCTCTCTCCGGTTTGCCAGCAACTGACTTTCGTGAAAGCTTATTTGTCCTCTCTCTCTCTCTCTCTCTCTCTCTCTCTCTTCCTCCTACTCTTTTGTGTCCCCGCGCGCTCAACGAAAGTTTTAGCACGCTATTTATACATTATGTATGATACACACATACACGCAGCGTGTAAAGTCGAATGATTTTTTTTTTCGTGTTACTTATTCAGCGAGACCAATTGTAGAACGATGAATATTTGAAGAGAAAAAATAAACGTGAGGGAAAAAAATCGATAGAAGAAACCACTCGAAACATATGTATCCTCTCTTTTTTTTATGTTTCTTCCATATATACCGGAAAACCAACTTGAACAACACTCTCGATCAAGAATCCCACACACACACACACAACCACCACATGCGCGAGCGAAAAAAAAAATCCTCTCTCCGGCAAGCACTTAGGCGAGCTTTGAAACACCCGTAGGCCAAAGGCAGAAGGAAAAAAAAGCCGCGCGCCACCCTCGATCTAATTGCAAAAAAAGGGTCTCTTGCGTGTATATAAATAGCTTTGGGTGAGTCACAAAATATTGGAAATTCCTCCCTCTCTGGCGTTGTATATAGCAGAGAGTGCTGCTGCTGCTGCCCGGATAATCGCACTTGTGTGTGTAGAGCTTCAAGGTCACGTCCAAAACACTCTCCCTTGTGTCGCCACATCCCACACTCGATAAACGCCAACAACGCGAAATTCACCTCTCATGGTATATTACGATTACATCGCTATGCCCTTTTTTTTTGTTATTATGGTTTTTTCGAGTGTCATCGATATATTGACGCTCTATGCTGTTATCATTGCGGTGCGAACGCGACGTATGTATTTCGGTGCGGTATCATGACTGATATGTATGTTGGGGATGGTTTTTTTTTTCAAGCCGATCAGTTTTAAATATGACGAAGTGGGATTTCAGAGCCACATTTTTATTGGAATTCTAATCGGATAATAACGATCTCGTAAATAATCTAATCACCCCGACATATTAAGAAAAAGGAAAAACAGCAAAAGAATGCGCCAAAAAAAAAAAGAAGGAAGTGAAAAAAAAAATTCATCACCCCTTGTTTTTCTGAAGACGTATACCCATCAATCCTAACACCCGTGGCTAATGCTACCCAATAATTCAAACAACTCCATCGGTCGTTCGCCTTTTACTCGCGCGAGAGTTATGCGGGGCGCGCATTTTTCTCAGCCCTCTCTCTCTCTCTCTTCTCCCCGTAGCTATAAAAAAAAGACGGTTTTACGAGCAGCAGCAGCAAGCGCGTCGGCTAGACTCAAGGCCGAATCGAATCACACTACTAGTACGAGAGAAAACCAGATGTGGCCGGAAGGAAAGGGCCCCTCTCGCCGAAAAACACAAGAGCCAGGAGAGGGGGGGGGGGGGCAACGACGACGACGACGTATCTCGATTGGTTCGATGACCGAGAGTGAAAGTTTGTCGGTGTGTTATATAGTGAGAAAGTCCGAGAGAGAGGAGAGCAGAGTATCGTCGCGCAATTAGCGCGCCTTTGTTGTGCGAATGGACGATTGATTGGCTACGTTTCTCCAATTGCCAGCAGCACAACCACCGCCGCGTGATTTCACGACAAACCTTTCTCTCTCTCTTTTTTTTTCGCAACTGATGAGAGACATTGAGATGGATAACGCAATTTGTGCGTCGCGGTCAAATGATTTGTTTTGCGCCATTTGTACATAAAAGTTTCTTTTCAAGGTTGATCTCGCTTTCTGTCTCGCGAAAGCTGCTTTTTTTCGTCAATGTCTCTCGATGGCTTTTATCTTTGAAAATTGAAAGTACTCATGTACACGGTTTGTTACGTTTATCGACGATAATTTGTCACTTTTCACGTCGATTATTTGCGATTGACAAACAAGGTAAAACAAATTTATCAATAACGAAACGTTCACTTTTCTTCTCGTATGTCGCGAAAAATCACGCGAAATAAATTACAACGTATATAATTTGCGAATAATTGAAACATCTTACAAGAGATATAAAAAAAAATCAGCTTTGAAGGTTGCACAATGACGTACACAAAGAGAGTGAGCCGGTTGAAATTGACGCGATCAATTAAACAAAAAAAGAGGGGGATATAAACGCAGAGCAGCAGGAGAGTGTATATATCCGCCAGTGCAAATGCCAGATTGATACAGCGGAGAGACAGAGAGGCCACCTTACAATCGAATCAAATCGCAATCAGCGCTCTCTCGCGTCAAACACGTGGTAATTCCCTACTTAACGCTCTCGCACACAGTCACACACACACACACACTAACACTAACACACAGGCCAATTGTTTAATCTCCCAAGCAAACGTCATTATACACACACACATACACACTAACGCGTTGAAACACAATGGGAATTCAGGCAGAGAGAGAAGGGAAGGCCTTGAGTAAACGAAAAACCGCGAAATCGCCGAAATGAGCGATCACGCGATAATTAATTATCGAGCTATACGGCGTAGAATTGCGCAATTGGAAAACCTCGCCCGCAGAAATGATATTTCTCCGAATACCCACTGCCGCGACGACCATCTTGCAACACATACATACACACACTAGTTAAATTAATTGATTACGCAATATCAGCCTTCGCTGCTCTTTATCTCTCGCTCTTCGTTTTTTTCCTCGCGGCACACATAACGCAATATCTCGCGATATATTTCAATCTCTCTCATTCTCTCTCTCTCTCCCGAGAAATTCGAATTCAAAAGGAGAGAGAGAGGAGAGGGAGCCTCTCTCGCTGCAGTGCACGCTGTATACTAATTTATGAGCGAGCTCGGCCTTTCGCATTGTTTGCGCGCTGCAGAAAACGTGTATGTATTTCGAGAACGGCGGGAGGTTGTTGTAGCAGTATAGTATAGAGAGAGGCTTGAAAAATAAAACTCGCCGCCGCCGCCGCGAGGTTTATACTTCGATTAAGTGCAGCGGGGCTTTGGTAAATATACACGCGCAAGCCACAAGCAATTGCAAGCGTTTCAACAAATAAACATTGTTTCGCGCGGCCTTTTTCATGTATGCACACTTCTTTTTTTTCTCTCTCTCTCTCTCTCTTGTTATTATGCACAATATTTTTCTTTCGATGCGACGATGTCCACGCGAGTATCGTAACACACGCATGCAGTTGATAATGATTTGTCATCTTTGCAAACACGAGGAGAGATTACATTACGTATTTGAATAATACCACGTTGATAACACAAGTTTATATTTTTTCGTTTGAATAATTGACATGTCACACTGTTAAAATACACCTACAACAATAATACAAGCTAATCGACCTTGACCTTGAGCAAAAAAAATAATAAAAACATAAGAATATATAGAGTCTCACCTGATATAAATGATGACGCCATTGGTGCAGATCCTCTTCCAGCCCTGCGGCACCGAGATGCTCTGCAGCTCCTGTTGCTGCATCTGCGTCTGTTGTTGCACGACCACACCACCGGCACACGCGGCATTACTAGCGTTCATAACGTCATCGAGCGCCTGATTGACCTGCTGCACTTGCTGGGCACTCAAGATTTGCTGCTGCTGCTGCTCGTGCGCAGCCTGCTGCGCCACGAAATTCGCAGCCTGTTGAAGTGCCACCTCTTGACTCTCATGGCTACTCAAGCTACTGCAACTGGATTCAGCGGTATCCGACCTGACCGAGTCGCAACTGCCGAAAGCCACAGCAGCCGTAGTCGCAACATTGACATTTTGAATTTGCTGCTGCTGCTGCTGAGTTTGTTGCTGCTGCTGCTGCTGCTCGACGGGCGCCTGATAGAGAGTCAAGCTGCCGTCAGCAGTGGAAGCCGAGCCGTTCTGTTGACGAACGAACACCTGTGGCTGCTGCTGCTCGTCGCAGGCGGCCTCGACGAAAGCACCCAGGCTCTTCTCGTCGAAGCTGTAGATCCCATTGACGTTGACCCCGTTGACCGCGCAACCGGCCTCCAGCATGATGTCCTTCGACAGCTTGAGCAGTTTGAGATGCACCGCTTCCTCGTCGTCCACGTCGTCCTCGTCCTCCTTCTCGGTGATGCGCTCCTGATAGATGATATCCGCGGCCGCCGCCTCGAGCTGCATAAAACCACCCTCGAGATCGCCATCGTCGACGAAACTACGACCGGAGTCATCCTCGGTGTCGTTGCGTGGTTGCTGCTGCTGCTGAACGGCGGAATCTATCTCGGCGGCGAGCTCCTTGGCGAGCGCCTTGTCGCCGAATATCGTCGGCAGCTGCAGGAAGTTGTCCTGAGTCGCGGCGGCATTCTGATTCTGGAAGAGGAGGTGATTCTGATCGTACGGCTGCAGCGTGTTGTCGTTGGCCACGTAGACTAGTAGACTGCCACCAGCACCGCTGCCGTTGACAGTTGTTGCTGTCGTGACTGGCTGCTGCTGCTGCTGTTGCTGCTGTTGCTGGCCTCCTGTGTGAGAGACCGGCTGCTCAGGCTTGCCGGCCATTTCTGTCCAGCTTCAGCAGGACTGCTGCAGGCTTGGACCGCTGCTGCTGCTGCTGCTTCCGCTGGCTCCAATGCAACGACATCACTGGCTGCACGCACTGCTGCCTTCGATAGGCTAACAGCACCTGCGGCATCCTCTGCTGGAATTAAAGCAAGAGAGTGAATTTTTTTTTTAATATGAATATTCCTGATACGCATCGACAGCTTATATTGGGGCATATAAACCCCCCTTTGTCCGGAGAGTGCTGATCGAATTTAAAATACGTACATTAACGGTGTATATTATATGAAATTCAACGAGCTAATGAAAATTTTCGTTCGATAACAACCGATGAAAATTACCGATAAACTCGCGCGCGCGTGCAAAGTAATGGAATTTCATCAAATTAATGCGTAAAACGTCGGTACGCGCTGTTGGATCGATTTTCAATTTGCTAAAATTACATTAAAACCCGTCATAAACAGACATTGTTAATCAAACTCTGATATCGAGGTGGAATAATGAGATTACAAAACTCATATAGACAGCTTCATTATCAGTGAAAGCAAAGAAGATTAAAAATAACGATCCGCGCGCCAACGCCACCACCGCCGTCGACGAGGTATAGCAGCACAGAGCACGGTCTATTATTAAAATTAATTGATAACCCAGAGAGAATCTAGAGCATAACGGCCCTGGGAAGTGCGAGAGAGAAAAAAAATGCAAATAGCCGAAGACACACCGGCACTTTAGAATAATAGTCGTAATAAGTGACGCTGAAAAATAAAAATATAACCAGCGACAATGAGAGAGAAACGGAGAAAAAAAAAGTCGACAATTACACGATGTTGCCGGCGAGAGCGACACAACAATGACAGGCGCGCGCGCGATGCTTCTCGATCCTTTACGCAATACCGTTATCCTAGAGTTTAATCAGCCGCCCGATTGTCCTCCAATCAGCGCGGAATTATTGTCGTTATTAACGCGCAATAACATCCGTTCGTTAGCTCGACGCTTAGTCGCTACTTTTTTTATATATGTACATATATATATGTATATGCTATAGCTATATCAACGCGACCTCCAAACACGAGCGTGCGAAATATAAAAAAAATAATAAAATCGCACACGAGGAAAAATAGAATCCGGAAGGAGCGAGCGCGACAATATAGTTTTTAACGACGTTCGTTAGGAAAATTAAACTCGATTGTTTGCCACTGCACAATGTGCGCGGCTTATACATTCGAGAGAATTTTTTTTTTTTTTTCATTCGGCAACGAAACAATGTGCAATTCATTCTTTATATATATTCGTATAGTTGGAATTGGAAAAGGACAAACAAAGAATCGAAAAAAAAAGAGTTTCGTTTATTCGTTTCGAGACAGTGTAATGTAAAAAAAATTTTCGTGTCTATATACAATTGCGAAATAACTTTTTTGGAGTAAAAATAGAACAAGTTTGAGATGAGGAAACTATGCCCGCACGCACACCGACGAGAGAATTAGTCACGTTGAGACACAAAAAAAAAGAAAAAAGAAAAGGTAGGTATATAATCCTCCGAAAGAACAAACGAAAAGTCGCAACGTCGATTCTCGCGAAAGAGTGTCAAGATCCCCACCGACAAAGGCGCCGAACACTATTCACTATACGTATACATAGCAGTAGTGAAACCTAACCTATACGCGGCTCCAATTGCATAGTTGTTATTGTTTACACCACCTACTTTCTTCCTTATTGTTTGTAAACAAACCACACACGCACTCGCGAAACAGCGTAAAAAAACCCAACAGACAATGATTCACGGGAAAAACCCAAAGCTAAAGGGATTTCCGGGGAAGAGACCTTATACAGACGTTCGCTATCATCGTATCGCGATCAACACTATTAATAGAAAGGCGCGAAATAAAAAAAAACAACTTACCTGATAGATAGCAGCCTGGATCTGTGCTTGGATGCATAAGTGCAGGATCTAGCGCGATTCGCGAATCCCATTGACGCACGAGGTGAGAGCGCGCACCGCACACTTATCAAACGATGAATAAAAAATGAACGAAACTCTCTTCCAAAGGAGACACACCAGTGAAATAAAACGCAAAAACAAACAACCAACAAAATAATACGATAAACCAACTTAATTGACCGCGCACGTTATAATAATATAATAAGCACACCAGAGACACACTTTGCAACTATATACTCTTCCGTCTCTCTTTACTCCGGCTCTCTCTCTCTTTTATGAATTCGTTACACTGAAAACTCACTCGCGGTTTCTCGACTGCTCCTCTCTCCTCGGGTTTATTTATAGGTTATACAAGCGACGAAGCGACAAGGCAAGTAAGAAGAAAAAAAAGGGGCGCCGCGCCGCGCGCACATCTCTCGCTCGCTCTCTCTCTCTCTCTCTCTTTTCGTCGTCGTCGTCGTCGTCGGCACACCTGGCGTTACACTGCTATGTGTACGAAGTCTGCTCTGCTGCTGCTGCTGCTGTCGTCGTCGTCCCGCTTATTTTTTTGCACACGCAAGAGGAGAGAGAGAGCCGAAAATATACAAAAGCCCGCGCGCGAGAGCACATACACTCTCTGTGTTGTTAGCTGAAGCGGCGCTGCTCGCTCGACTGCTGCTGCCGGCTCCTCTTGCCGCACACCTCCGCTCTCTTTCGCGCTGAGGAACTTTACCCCCACTCTCTCTCTCTCTCACTCTCCACACTCCTCTAAACGTACTCGCGCGCGCACTGTATCTATGTAGCTGTCCTGTGTGTATGCGTTCGTTGGGAGGGAACGCGCACTCCCTCCTCGTTTTCTTCAAAACTGCGCGACACACACACGCGCACATTCGCGGCTGGCTGGCGCTCTCTCGTAACGAGTATTATATACACACATATATACACGCACGAGGATAGGAGAGAGGAGAAGTATGGCTCGGCTCCCTCTGCGCATTCCCCGCAGCAAAGCAATGCTCTCTACTACGCGCTCCGGATTTCACCTTTATTCTGACGCGTCTCGCGACCTGTCAAAGGACCGTTGGCAAATTAGCCCGTGTGCCAGCCCCATCGCATACATGCAATACACACACTACTGGTATGCCAAGATTGTCAGTCGTTTTTGCAATGTCGCTATCCAAAGCGCAACGTCGCCGCTGCCGCGCGCCAGAAGAGAGAAGACACTTGATCGATTTTCAGGTTTATTAGCGGCGCGTTACGTTGGCGCTTTTTCGACAGTCGAGGAATTTGCATATTAATTAGGGGAAAGTGACACCTCATTAAATGACTTCCCGGTTTTCGCGCGCTCGCGATTAATGAACTTTCACGCGGATTGTTCATTAAAAGCGCGCGCCAACGTGCCGTTTCGTTTACCGATGCTTTAAATGTTTTATCATCGAGTTATTGTTTGCAAATTGCATTGGTATTGCCGAGGTAATCATCTCCGACCCTCAATTGTCCAACTATGGAAAGACAAGGATATAATAGCAGTGCGCGTATATATTGATCGCGCTCTGTGCGCTCTCAACGATGGCCACCACCTTAAAGGCGGAGATGATTTTCAGATTGTTTTTTTATTGCGTAATTGACGGTCAATTTACGGATATCAATGCTTTGTTTGTATGCTCTCTGGAGAGCGAGATAGGATAGGCCAAAGTCGCGAATGGAGGGAGGGTCAGGCTGTCCTTGTTGCACTTGTTGCATCTGCGAGCGTCGCGCGCACACGAGGTTGTTGCGAGTTGCGATTCTGAAATGGCGGGAATGCCTGTGGATTAAATATTCCGAATGACCGGGGAGTGTTGGGGCACTTCGAATAATACAATATTCCGAATTTTTTACTCGCACTCGTCTTGACACTCGACGCGAGAGTAGTTTATTATTAGATTCATTTCTTCTAATTATAAACTTATTCGAGAATTCCTGCATTCTTTACGTCAATATCAAGGTCACTTCATTTTTAAGTTCTTGTTGACATTCCTAGTAAGTAACAAGGAAATTGATTAGAAATGTTAGATACAGGAAGGTTGTTCTAATACTTTTGATCAGTCATTCTAATTCAGTTCTTAGAACAAAGTGAACATCAATTAGTGATCGTATCAGAATAATCTGATTACAGGTTATGTAGAACACTAAAATACCGACTGTGCAGAATTTGAAATCAGATCCTTTCACAAATGAAACGTTCAGTGCACTGCGCTATACAGAAACAAAATCAGCCGCCAAAAGGCAGAGATGTAACAGTCGTCGAACGACGATGAGATAAAATACAACTGCCACCGGCGAAAAATGGCGGGATGGGATAGCGGCTTCAATAACGACGACGATTTACTCAATCTGAACTTGTTCGCTCGCAAATCTTTTGGATTTCAAGGCATTCCTAAGGAGAAGGAAGATATCCTTAAGAAAATTGTTACGGTAACTACTGTTTTAGTGAACTATTCGAGTTGATGTGCATTGGAATGTCGATTGCAATGTTTACATTTTGAATGCTGAGGTAGTTCTGGTCAGCATTTTAGATTTTACAAACATTGAAACATTTTTCATCATATCATTTCTACAAACAGGCAACCATAGCAATATTCGATTTCATGTATTGTAGGTTATAGAGTTTTACAAATAAATAAGCACAAATAATGATAATTTAATGCTGTTTATGTTCATTTGCATTCGATAAGTGTACATCTTTTTTGTTGTAGCACATTGGAGCTTCATGTGACGACTATCCAAAGTATATCTTTACGAGCATTGAACATTACAATTCATTGAATGATGTTAGCAGTGCATTGTATAATGTGACATACATACGTGATTGTGTCGATGCAAATAGATGTCTAACTATAGAGCATTATAAGTTAGTGCAGATTTTTCAATCTCAGTATTTAATTTTTCATAAACTCTTGCTCATCTATAAAATGATTTTAGATTTGGACCAAAGTACAATGAAAACAAGGAATACAGAGAATTTGAGCCTTGCTGTGCCAAGTAATAGCCATCTATTTATTACAGTAAATATTTATCTAACAATTGAAGTATAACATATGTTGAATATTTCATTACAGTTTCCACAATGGCAGTGAAGCATGCATTGTTTGCGAACCAACATTCAAAGCTGAAGTACCTAAGCATAAAGCAGCAAAAAGAAGGATCAAAAATAATTCCACTCCGTAAGCTATCTATAAATTGTTATATTATTCATTGAATAAATTTTATCTTTATAACTTTCACAGAGTCCCAGAAGTACATACAAAAAAAACGAAAAAGGAAAATAAAGTACAAAGTTCATCTGAAGCAAATCTGGCGTAAGTGTAAAAAATCTTTAGAGCCATTTAGTTATTAAAAATATCTATTTACCCAAGGTGGGATTGATATTGGTTATATAAAAAGTTAACAAATAAATTTTTGCAGTTCTACTAGTGCTAATTCAAATCTTGAAAGTTTAAGAAAATTGTGAGTTAAATGTTTATTGAGAAACTTTAATTAATTTTGTTATTGCTTGTTGCGATTAAAAGAAATTTATTATTTTCAGACCTTGGGAGCCATGGGAGAACCGGATGCTACTAGACTACCTGATATGTAACAAACTCATCTGGTTTGCAAAAGGTCCTAGTGCATATAAAAAAATGAATGCAGATGGTGTAAGTAGTTTACAACCATAACATTTAAATAATAATCGAGAACAAAATAATTTAGTTTTACCACATCGTTTCTATTTTATTTAGTTTCTAAAACATAGAACACCAGATTCTATGAGAGTTCATTTCCGTGTAAAAATCTTAAGAAACATAGAATCATTTGACTTACCTCCAGCAGTCGTGAAAGAATTCAAAAAAATAAGAGTATGTTGTTTTTCTTTTAATGGTTAACTTTGTTAAACGCTGATGATTTATTAATTCAATATTTTTTCTTAGAAAATACAATATCCTTGTCGTGTTCTTACATCATTACAAAAGCATCGTGTAAAAAAGAAAAGGGAAATCAAGAAAAAGATGAAATCAAGTGCCAAAGAATCTTGAGTATAACAAGAAAAATTAAACTTCCATTAGCAGCTGATGATGTCTTCTAAGTATCAAGTATTTTTACACTCGTGATGAACAGACGTAAACTATGTACTATATTAATGAAAATTTATAGCATAAAGTATGTATTAAGTATGATTATTGTGACAGCGGTTGCATGAAAACTTTGATTTTTGAATTATTGCATTTATCTTCTTTTTTTTACAAAAAGAATGTTCGCATAATATTTTTTTAAGCCATATAAATGATCCAAAACCACGAACGTTACACATTCATTTCTTCAATGCCCAAATTCTAATTCATCATCATCTAACTAGATTACCACTTGCGAACTATAAATATGAAAATGCGTTGCGCAACAATGCTAAATTACACGTTTGAAAAATTTAAAATTTAAAAAAAGGCAAATCCAAAAATGGACAAGCGAAGCAGAACTGGGAAAGTAACGAAGTCATCCGATTGGCTCGTCAGTAACCAATGAGAAACCGCCATTTATCGCAAACCTAACCTAACCACAAAAAAATTCTCGCTCCAACGATCAACTCGCCGTTTCATTGGTCCACACCAACTCGAGATTCATTGTCGTGTGAGTAAGCGGACGGAAGTTTCTCGAAGAAAATCGAACTTTAATACCACACGAGCAATCTTGGCCAAGCAGCAGTCGAGCACGCGAACAGTGGCGAACAGTGCCAGGTGACTTTTCTCTCTATCTTCTCTAAAGCGACGAGTATTCCTCTTTGGTCTTTGAGTGTCTCGTAACGGCACTACGACCATTGGATTTATTTGAAGTACGCAATTGTCGACAAAGCACCTGATCAACGCATCGTACAAAAGGACAATACAGGTAACAATCTAACTATTTCCTCGTCGCCGTCGACGTAGTTAATCGCCACATGGAGTTAAGGAAAAAAAGTTAAAAGTCGTTGATGATGCACGAGAGAGAGAGAGAGAGAGAGAGACAGTAAGAGAACATGGAGTCAGGGCCACGCGTTGTCAGGCGGGCAAATCTATGTACTCGAGAACGCTCGAGAACAGACTCGGCAGGCATCGAAATATATTTATATATTGTCATGTGTAACGCACACACACCTTCCGCCTTTTAATTGGCCTCGGATATATAGCCACGCAGCTACTGGCGGGCGCCTGCATTATATTAAGCGCGTTGACTTTAATTTTGTGAATTTTTATTTGCTAACTCTCGTTATGGCAGCCACACGGTTTTTCCATTGTCGATTCGTCACTACTCGGCACCTTCGTCGCTTTTAATTGGATTCTGATGTAATTCCGCGTTCAAAAGGACACTTTATTTATTTAGATTTGTCGCATTTGACGATTGTCATTCGCATTTTATCGTGGAAAACGTCGATAGACTTGTGCATGTATCGAGTGTGCGACCACTCGAGTGTAGCTATTCAAAGTGACCTGTTATACTGCATAACTTTTTCATTGTGAGAAACCACCGCTTTCGGCTTTGAATTTATCTGTTGTAGCCGCAAAAATTTCTGATAAAACTGTAAGATACAAGGGATTCAACTTCCACGCCGATAATTCTCACCCCGCCAGACACGTCATTTTTTTCTTTTTTTTTACAAATTTATCTAAGCCAATTTATTCTAACAACTTGTTAATTTTGTTTCAGGGCAATTTTTTTTCATTGTACTTGCCTTTGGACTGACTTGATACATTTTGTTGTACTACAAAATAAAAAAAGTGGATAATTCAGGAACCATGGTTAAAGAGACAACTTACTACGACATCCTAGGTGTCAAACCTGGATGTTCAGGCGATGACCTCAAGAAAGCATACAGGAAACTTGCTCTAAAATACCATCCTGACAAAAATCCTGATGAAGGTGAAAAGGTTAGTACATATGCCGAACGTTGAGTAACCCCATTGGAACTTTCTAGAATGCTCTATAGCTTCATTGTTATTGCATAAGTCATGTGAATTAATCTAGATCATTTGAATTTACATCTCAAAGTAATGTTCTTTACTTTCTAATTGCCTCTTTACATATCAATCAAGAAAATGTTTTTTTTTGTGAACACTATCTAGATAATGCTTTATCATTGCAGAGTGCTTTTTCACACATTTTAATTTTTCAATTGTTTCTGATAGTTTCATTTTTAAACATAGCAAAAAGTAGATTTTCTGGGATTTTGCAAAACTTTAAAAATGAAATGTTTGTTGACATATTTTTCTTGAGCTTGAAAACAATCTGCATTTGCAGTTCAAACAAATCTCACAAGCGTACGAGGTGCTGTCGAACCCAGACAAGAAGAGAATCTATGACCAAGGTGGCGAGCAAGCCTTGAAGGAGGGAGGCATGGGTGGTGGTGGCTTCTCCTCGCCCATGGACATCTTCGAGATGTTCTTCGGTGGTGCTGGTAGTGGTATGCGTGGAGGAGACAGTAGACGCAAGCGCAGAGGTCAAGACGTGGTTCACCAACTGTCGGTCTCGCTGGAGGAGCTGTACAAGGGTACCGTGCGCAAACTGGCCCTGCAAAAGAACGTGATATGCGACAAGTGCGAGGGAATCGGTGGCAAGAAGGACGCGGTGGAGCAGTGCCCAGCGTGCCGTGGTTCGGGTGTTCAGGTGCAGATCCAACAGTTGGCTCCGGGCATGCTGCAACAACTGCGCTCCACGTGTAGCGAGTGCCGAGGACAAGGCGAGCGCATCAAACCCAAGGACCGCTGCAAACAGTGCAACGGCCGAAAGACCTGCAGGGACAGGAAGATTTTGGAGGTTTACGTGGACAAGGGCATGCAAGACGAACAGAAGATCGTGTTCACGGACGAGGGTGACCAGGAACCCGACAGAGATCCCGGTGACATTATCATTCTGCTGGACGAGAAGGAGCACGAAGTCTTCAAGTGAGTTCTCGTTTTTTCGAATTAGCACCTGGTGCCAGAACGACGTTTTGGCCATGAGCCAAAAAAATCGAGACTCATTCATGAACGCATCGCGCGAGCATTTTCTAACAATTTCCAATTTTTTTGTTCTTTCCCCCGTCACAGACGATCGGGCAACGACCTGATTATGCGAATGAACCTGGAGCTTGTGGAGGCGCTCTGTGGATTCCAGAAGGTCATCCGGACCCTCGACGAGCGAGATTTGGTGGTGACATCTCTGCCAGGTCAAGTGGTTAAACATGGCGACGTCAAGTGTATCCCAGGCGAGGGTATGCCCGTATGGAAAGATCCATTCACCAAGGGACGTCTGGTTATTCAGTTCGTGGTCAAGTTTCCGGACAAGATCGAGCCAGAGATTATCCCCAATCTCGAGGCGTGTCTGCCACCAAGGCAAGAAGTGATCGTACCCGATGGCGCCGAGGAGGTTACCCTTGTCGACCTCGATCCAGAACAGGAGAGCCGACGAAGAGACACGCGCCAAGCGTACGACGAAGACGAGGGCGGTCCATCTCGTGTACAGTGCGCCACGCATTAACGCTCTTTCTATTGGAACATACACACTCGCTCTCGTTATTCATTGACCCGGTCGTCCGAGTTTCTTTTCCCCTCGGCTGCGAGTGGAAATTTCAACGCGAGTTCACTGAAAGTTCTCTGAGGGATCGACGATCTATCATTGCATTTTTACGTACAAAACACGTTCGGGCATTTTGATCTTCCGTTGTGCTGTTATAGGTTATGGCTTCCCACTTTAATGAAACTTTTTAGTCTTGCAACGTCTACTCAGCTGCCTACACTGTACTTACATTTTTAAAAGATCCATATCATGAAAGGTAACGCGAGACAAAGGACATGAGTAAATTTTACTTGTGATTATTTTAATCAATAATTCTACTTTGTCCTTGCTAGCTCTGACAGAAAAGCAAACTGAAGCAATATTACATAACATAGCCAAATAAACTTGAACAATCAATTGCCTTATACGTATGCTTACACCATGCAGTTAAAAAGAGCTGACTATTTGAAAATCATACCAAATGAAATGAGCAATTATTTGTTTCAGTGAGTATATCGCGTAATGTATGTTTTTCTTAAAGCTTGATAAAGAAGTATTATGCAAATCAATTGTAATGATATCCCTCAATGATTTTTCTACCCACAATGAAATTTCTACTCGAAGGAGGACGAAAATAAATGACCATTTTTTTCATTCTTAATAAGTGCAAAACACAATTCATCATGTACTTTTTTTCGTTCATTTCCGAAAATCAATTTTTCATTGGTCAAGTAATTTTATCAATTAATTTACTTGGAAATTCACATCCTGCGCAGTTTCTTTTTACAGACATTTTTTAAAATCAAATCTTCAAATTGCTAAAGGAGTGTATTTTTTAAATAAATTTTTTAAATGTACCACTTGTAAGAAAGTTTTCTCACGTTCAATTTTCACCAGCATGAAAGTAAACTTTGTCCCTTGTTGATGGATTTTCTTTTTATAGCAAAGATTAATCCCCCAATTAAGAACCGTTTATCTTAATATCACAATTCTGTAAGTTAATGCTAGTTAGGAATAAAAAAGGGGACATGGGACTGTATCTGCAAGATTTGTAGCCGTAATTCTTTGTGAATCTGCAATTGTATCTTGCAAGACACTTCTTCTCTGCGAAATAATCTGATTAAAGATGAAAAGTTATATTTCTAGATGAATGGCTGGTAGTTAAAAAGTTTTCAAAATTCTGATCAGTAACAAATTGAGCTATTTTTTTTTGCTGAAAGTAGCACTTTAGTTAATTTTAATATTAATTCTCGATAACATCTTTTTTTTGGTCATGATTGACATTGAAATAAACATTTGACCATGTAAGTTCTTCGTATGCATCTAGTGCAAATTTAGATAAACAGCATATATCAATAATGCTAAGCTCGCTATATTTACGCTAGATAAACGATCGAAGAAAAATCAGATGTTCCGCTGTAACAATATTGTGTTATAACACTACAAGTGTAGTTTTAGGTAGGTTTGATTGTATGCATAATACTACTTGAAAAGAAAACTTTATTTTCAAAATTCAACCCTTAAACAATCGTTCTTTTATACGAAGTCTTGATTTTGTATTTATACCATCATTTCAGTTATTCAATTAATTTATGTACTAAATAGGTAAATACATGCCGCTTTGTAAGCGCCTGGATAAATTATTCCAAATTAGCAATCTAAAATTTATTCTGTGGAACTTTCATTCACACTAAAAAAATAAAATGGAAATCATGCAAAGTTAAGTTGGTTTTGTCTATTACCTTCATCCTTTTCGTTCCCAAGGAAATAATTCAACACTTTTTGATGTTATAAATTAAATACCAAAATTTATTAATACTTCATATTTTACAACAATTTTCACATAACTAATTTCAAACATTGTATATTAGTTGAATCTCCATTGTATCTATTCAATTGCCTAAGCAATTGGAGTTTAGATTGTTTACTGTGGGTAGTATGCAGTTCATACAAAGTAGACATGTTCAAAAGAACAGCTTCTTGCAAACTCTTGACTGGATTCTGTACAGTGACCATATTCTCCATCAATTCTACAGCAGCTTCTAACTTTCCAGTGTAGAGTAAGCACACTGCAATGTTGTTTAGTAACATTATATTGGAAGGATCTAATTCTGATGCAGATTTGAAGCATTTTAGTGCTTCTTGAAAAGCATTTTGGGCAACTGCTATGAGACCTTTGTCTACAAGTTCTTTAATATTCGCAGACTTTGAATTTTCTGTTTGAACCACTGTAAATTTCTTTTCAGCTGCAGAAACATCTCCCAGAGATAAATATATTCTACCAATTGCAGAATTTAAAATATCAGCTTGCTCTTTTTTCCATTCATTAGAACTGAAAAGTTGCTCTAACACTTCAGCTGCAAGAATGTAATTTTTTATGCATAAAGCACAGTTTACTATGGACACCAAAGTCCTTGATTTTCTTGCCTTCCACAGCTGAAGTGCATCTTGTTTCTCATCTTCACCGAGTTTTACTGCTCCACCATCTTCAGCTAAACCATTTTCCAAATTATGCACGATTTTTTTAATGACAGCCAACATTGCATATAAATTATCTATTGCTCTTTTGCCTCTACCACAATACATAGGTATTTCAGCTATCAGCAATCTAAATGCAAAAGATGCCATAGAACCGCGTCTTGTACCATAAAGCTCTGGGTAGAATGTGAAATACATGTCTGGCTTATCCAGATTGCCAAAAGGAGCAGATTCAGTTTCTAGCATTTCTATCTGCTTCAATTTTGTTAGTAAAGACAATCTGGTGAACCAGAGTTGTAGGGAATGTGGAGTATGTTTGCTTGGATGGCTTATTTTTCCATAGCCTTGTCCATAAACTGCAAGAAGTCTACCAGTTAGATTGACAGCTGCTCTGTAACATCCTTCCTTTATCAAACTTCTCAATCCCCTTTCATCCTGCAAATATGTCCAAATTAACATTGTCCTATAAAAGTCATCAACACCATTTCAAATATTTTACCTGAGTCACATCGGACAAAGTAGAAACATTCCTATTCATATTTTCTTCTTCCCCTAGGAAATATGTAACAGCCTCTTTTATGGGATCAGACATCTCATCAGCTAAAGCAAGACCTGGCATTGTTAAATTTTCTCTATCTACTTGGTTTCCCCCATGAGGAGATGTGGCAATTGATCTTAAAATCTTAAGAGTATTTTCTGAAGGAATCCATGCATCTCTGTGGATGTCATTGATAGTAGGAGATTCATTGGTTTGATCCTCGAAAGAAGAATCACGATCGAAAATGTTAGTTGGAGGAGGTGTAGGTTGCATGTTGAACGTAGAAGTGTTATTTGTTGAAAATATATCTGGTTTGCTAGACACTATTTCATCAAAAATAGTTGGTGTACTGCTGTCAAAATAACTGCCTAAGTTGGTGGATGCAGATACATTATCAGTTTCTTCAGATTCAGATTGTTTTTTACTCATTTTTGTCTGCAAGATAATTAAAGATAAATCACATCAAGGTGATAGTTATTTTTTTAATTTGAGCTTACAGCTTTGTATATTACACTTACACAAAACTTTGTCTCTTCTATGAGACATTCAATTATTTATTCATAAGTCACAGTAGAACTGTCAATTGTTGTTCTCAATACATTTTGCCTAATGAGAAATAATGTTGATAAACAGATGCCACTTGCAGACGGAACAATCAATTTTGACACATCAGCTGTTCAAGGACACTGTAACCTAACCTCATTTACGGAGATCGATTTCCATTGACTCACGTGCTTATGACAGTCAATTAGGTATTCCACACGCGTGTTTGTTAGAAATAAATTTGATTGTAGTGAAATATATTAAGTGACAATTGTTTGTGATAAAGTAGAATTATTAAATTAATTTTGAAAGTTTATAATGCAAAAATTATTTCTAGTTTTGGTCGTAGATATATGGAGGGGAAAAGCACATGGTCGGATGTAAAAGCATTTGTTTATGTGACGAATCTTCCTTCAATGATCGTATAAATTTTTTATTCAAAAATGCCGGCTCAAGTTAAAAATAACATTTTGCTTTTTGAAGGCTGTAATTACTTAAGTTATAGATTAATATTGTCTACCTTGTCGGGTAAGCCTGTTAAAATATCAGATATAAGATCCACAAGTGATGATCCAGGACTCAGAGGTTAGACTTTTATTGTTCAAAATTACATTGAATTGGGCGTTTATCTATATTAAAAATTGTTTTAAGGAAAATAAATGATAATGATTATTTTACCTTTTTGCAGAGTTCGAAATTAGTTTTGTCAGATTGTTAGATAAAATTACAAATGGTTCAAGAATTGAGATCAACGAAACAGGCACAAGTTTGTATTACAGTCCTGGATTATTAGCTGGAGGAGAAACAGATCATGATTGCAATGTGCAAAGAGGTATTGGCTTTTACCTTGAAGCTATAATGATGCTGGCACCTTTTTGCAAAAATCCTCTTAGTTTAACTCTGAAAGGAGTCACAAATAACACTCTAGGCAAGTCATTTTTTTTCAGTTGTATTCTCTTTACCTAAAACTGTGCAATATCATTAACAAGTAATTATTTTTGAATTTTCAGATCCAAGTGTTGACAGGATTAAAACATCTGGTATTCCAATACTAAAGAAATTCCTTGCAGGAGATAATGAAGTTATACTCAATATCAACAAAAGAGGAGTTGCACCTTTAGGAGGTGGAGAAGTTTACTTTAAATGTCCTGCCAGCAAATTTCTCAAATCTATTCAGGTATGAATATTTATTTTTTATGCTCCTGGCAAAGATAGTCTGTGCTAACAATGATCTTATTTATAGTGTCATGATAGTGGTAAGGTGAAAAGGATAAGAGGAACCGCATGCAGCTTACGTGTTTCTCCAGCTATTTCCAATCGACTTGTAGAATCAGCAAAAGGAGTTTTATTGAATTTTATACCGGACATTTACATTCACACTGATGCTAGGAGAGGAGCTTCTAGTGGGAAATCTCCTGGTGAGTTGATAGTTTTTGAAAAGCTAGAATTAGAGAACTGAATAGAACATTTTTATTAATTGTTTACTGTCTTTTTAGGATTTGGTATTAGTCTTACTGCAGAAACAACTACTGGAATATTTTTCACTGGAGAAGCCTACAACCCTACAATGACAACTGGTTCTTTGCCTTGTGTTCCACAAGATTTGGGTAAAGAAGCTGCTATGAAACTCTTAGATGAAATCCACAGGTAAGTTTAATATTTTACCAATCTATATGTAGCCAATATAATTTATATTCAAATATTTTTCAATGATCAATTATTTTTCTAGAAATGGCTGTGTGGATTCTCCCTTCCAAAGTTTAACTGCACTGTTTATGGCACTTGGTAAAAGAGATGTATCAAAAATGGTTGTAGGACCATTGACTCCAGCAACGTAAGTAGTTGAATATTCATATAAAATACCAGAGATGAAAATACCAATTCAAATGCTATTCATTTTTGTAGGATACAATTTTTGAGAGATTTAAAAGACTTCTTTGGAATCATGTTCAAATTAGAAAATGTTAAAGATCCAGATGATAATAGCATTGAACTGAACCAGATATCAATGACATGTGTAGGCACTGGTTATTCGAATTTGAGCAGACGAGTTTTATAGGTCTTTATTGTAAAAACTAAAATTTGTACAAATGTTGTCCATATTTTTTTTATGAACTATATAGAACTAAGAATTAAGATTGGTTAATAAACCAACATAAAATCTATACAAGACTCAATTCATTATACTTTTTGGAACAAAGTATTTATCCTATCTATTTTGAATTTGTTTATCTTAAATATGTAGGAATTTAATAAAATGTAGAAGTTGAATATTATATTGGTGTTTATTAAATTCAATCGTGTAAATAACAATACAAAAAATGGCAATCTTTCAACAAAGTGGTAAAGTTTACTTTCACATGTGTAGACTATTTAAATTATTTTGTACAATCAAGTAACGTAATTACAATTATATACACACCTTGTGCATTAAAAATTCAAACATTCTTGTAAGTAAGGTGGTTTTACTGGCCACGTAGGAATAAACTTTAGTGTATCCTTCCACAATTGTTCATAAGTCGACGAGTATCGTTTACAAATTTTATAAGTCAATTTTTTGGGATGTCGCGTTAACTCTTTTCCTTCCTTAAAAATATGATATACCTCTAGAAATTTTTTGAACAGTTCTTTCCGACTTATTAGTAGCCTACATGATTTTTTCCTCTTCTTTGTTGCACCTTGTCTTAGGCCATCTACAGCAATCTCGATCGATCTGAAAATGTTGCTAATTAATTATTATTTCTGTTATGCATTTTAATAAATAATAGGCACAGTTGTACATACTTTTCAGGTACTGCGCACCATACAATACTGGACGGGCACGGTCGAATTCTCGGTCCTCCTTTTCTCTGTTCAAAGGACAAATTCGATTGTACAATATTAGGCGCTGCAACGTTTACATCGAATCTATTAAAAATCCCACGTTGCATCGATTCCAAACTATATGGGCATTGACCACCGATCACTATTGTTTTTAAATGTATAGTTGGAATCATTAGCGATAAAAGTGCGCCTTGTAATCCCATGATATTCCATCTAATAAGCAACAACATTTATTAGTAGATAGTAAAGTTGATTAATCGCTGCTTTGATACTTACTTTGCCATTTTATCAGAGCATGAAAGACTAAGAGTTCGGTCGCCTCGTCCAGGTTTCGTTCTCAAAGGACCAAGAGTATGATAATTTACTCCTTTTTCATGCAAATCTTGCCTCATATCAGTTTCAACGCATTTGGCCCCAGTTCTATAAATATCTGCTATTTCAACGCCGAATATGGTTTCATAATCATTTTGCTCGTCTTTTCTCAATTTTTTCGGAGGACTTGAAAAATCATTCGACTCTTCTTGAAACTTGGGAATTATCGAACAATCACCGCACGGCGTTTGACTTGAAAAAAAGTGGAAGGATACTACGTCCTGTAGTATGATTAGATCATTCTCTAAATAAAAAACATCACTGGAATTGCTTCTTAACAATAATTCGATTTGATAATATAGATAACGAAGTAATGCCCGCCTGGCGAGTATTTCTGCGTGGGAATCGCTTAATCTAGAACCCCTATCCTCATATTTAGTGCTTTTCAGCTCCACACCACCAAGGCACTTTGTACCAGTACATAAACTTATAATAGATAATTCTTTTAAATGATTTTCTAAAACTATACCAGACAGAACAGTCCATTCTTGTTGATTAGGCTTTCCAGTATTTTTTAAAGATGCATACTTATCAAGACACAATTTTGCTATTCTATCTGCCAAATCCATTATGATTGTATAATTAATATCTGATATAATTTGAAAAATTCTTGTATATTGCACGTCTAATTAACGTTATCTGGATTCCAAGAGTACTTTGCTTGAGGTAAACTTAATAATAATTCCATTTGGTCTTCATTGATTTCAAAATCTAATTTAATGTTATCTCTAATATGATTAGACTTTACTGCTTTAGGAATAATTCCTGAAATGAAAGAAGATGAAATATGATTTAATCGTTACATAAAGTGAGCTTAATCATATTTCAATGTATTCATAATTTACCTAGTCCACGCTGTAATGCCCACTTAAGCAAAACTCTTGCTGGTGAAACATTCAATTCAGCAGCAATATTTTTAACAACAGAATCATTCAGTAGACTAAGATTATTACTGGTCCCTAAAGAAGAATAAGCTTGAACATGAATGCCTTCCTTTGCACAGTATTCTATAAGATCATCCTGTCTATAATGTGGATGACATTCAACCTACAAAAAATTTATAGATAGTTTATAAAAACAGTACTAAATTTGCAGGATATTATAAATTATACCTGGTCAACATCTGGTTTAACACCATTACAATTTGCAATTAAATGTTCTAAATGATTAATTGTGTAATTGGAAACACCAATTGCTCGCAGCAGGCCTTCCTTTTTCAGCTCAATCAAGGTATTCCAAGTAACTACTCGCAATTTTGGATTGTCAAGTGAACTTTCTAAAATTCTACCTGCTCCAGGCCAGTGAATAAGATAAAGATCCAAGTAAGTGGTATTGAGAGCTTTCAAAGAATTTTTCACAGATTGGCGAATACTTTCTGGATCACCATTGTCGGACGGAGCTAAAAAGATATAAAAATTTATGAAACTATTGTAAAATGCATATCTAATTGGAAAATAAGTCAAAAATGACTTACCAAGCTTGCTTGTTAAGAATATATCTTCTCTCTTCAAATTATATTTAGGCAACAAATCATTCAATGCTGAACCAATTTCTTCTTCATTTCTGTAAACAACAGCTGTATCTGCAACATTCAAATGGAAAGTATTATGACTTCATATATAGCAATGCATGTACAAGATATATGTTTACTCACCAATAGATCTGAATCCAACTTCCAAACTCTCATCAATAACTCTGTGAATCACTTCTTTACCTCTTATTTGGTATGTTCCAACTATCGAAATAAACAAAATTTTTGTGAAAAAATTTCGATCGAAACTAATAATTGTTGCTATTCAACTTACTTCCAACAAGTGGCATGTCATATCCACTGAGCAGACGAAAAGTTTTCTGTGATACTGACATTTCCGAAAGAAATGTGATTTTTTTATTAATTGAAACTTGTCAACAAATTGCACAATATTTTCCAAAGTATTCAATCCCACCTGTTTTACAACCGAACAGTATATATATCACAGTCACTGTATTGTGCTCAGAGCCTACTTTTGGAGCTACTTGAAAAACCAACTGATATTTAGGTTAAGGATCGCTCGCGAGTCGAGTTACTTACCGGAATTTCCCTCCGGACACTTATAAATCGAATATCGAATTAATTTTTGACGTTTGATTGAATTTTAATTGAAAAACTTTTCTGCTTGGCCATCGATCGTAACACGCTTTGCACAGTGTTTATAATTGAATATTTTTTTTGAAATGTTATTAATTATTAATGAAAAATCAATGAAGCGAGTTCATCGTCTTTTTTTTTCGATTTTATCTTCTTTAAATATAAACATACGACCAAATTGAAGTAAAAATTAAAAAAAAATGTTTTATTGTGTTTTTTTTACGTGAATTTAATAATTATAAAGTGTTTTTCCGTTCGCGCAAATCAGAGAATACAAAAAACCTGACTGTAGTAAAATTAAAATTGAAGCAATGTAAAAAAAAAAAAAAAGGAAACCTTACATTTTTAGGGTATGGCTTATTTTCCGTGAAAAATTATTTTAAATATTGGAAAATGAAAATTATAAAAAATGTTCTATTAGTTTGAATACACGAAACAAGTAATCTATTTGACAGTTACTTCGCAAGAGCGATCGATCCTACTTTAGCTGAAGCGCACACCGACATATTTACTTTAAAACAAAATCAATCGCTCAAACAATCCAACATATTATACACTGCTCTGACGATCGATGCACTTATTACTCTACTTATATTCATTGTGCTCGAATAAGCGACACCTGCAGAAAATATCGCCGAGTGTTGTAAAAGAAATCGATACTCAATGTCATATATTTTTTTATCGTTTCAAACAGTAACTCCTTTTACTTTTAAATATCCAAGCAAATACTTTCTATCTACAAAGTTTTACGTAGTGTTTTCTAGAGTCGATGAAAAAATTGCTGTGTAAATTTTTTTACTTGAAACAATAAATATTGAAAAAATAGGTCCAAAAAATGTTTCGAGAAATTTAGAATAATAAAATTTATGAAAAATCATATTATTCTATAGTTTGGGAGCCTTCGCATTAATAACAAATCTCATTGAATCACAATAGCAATATTTATTTACTCTTTTTAGCAGAGAATATTTTTCTAATCTTATTGTAATAATATAATTTATTAGCTCCTACATATTGATAAAGAACTTCAATCAGAAAAATCATTAGGGCTGATAATAAACCAGCTAGCCAAAAATAAAATGCGAAAGAAATCTGCTCTAGTAATATTTTTCGTGATAAGTCAACTGCCAGTACATCCGATCTCGCAACATGAACTTCAATCTTCTGAAAATAATTGATTACTCCAGCTTCGTATAATCTTCTGTAGACACTATCGAAAGTTTGAAGAAGAAAATAATCATCGCGAAATACATAAACAAAATACTTGAGTAAATCAGGATCCTCGAAAACATATAAAAAATCATTGCCATGACTAAGGCTCGCGCAAGCCCAGCAATCGCTAACGCAAGCAATTTTTTTCTCGCTAACAATCTTGTCAAGGCAATGTTTCGTGCTGTCTACATGCTTAATGAGGTACTGAAATAACGTTTGATGAAAGTATTGTTCGTATCTCTGCTCAGCGTAGATTTTATATCCAAGCCGGAACAGATCTGACGGAGATTCGATTACTTCTTTGAATTTCGGTATCGACAGTAAAGACACTAATCTACTTTGAAAAAATGAGTTCAATACGATCAAGATAAAAATCATCGTGTAGAAAATTATCCTAACAACTCGACATTTAGGTTTATAAAGCATCGATACTCCTAAACTACCTCTCAAAAGATCCATCGCTATATCCAAATAATCAATTTTCCACAGACGCTTCAGTATTATCATCAACGACAAACCAACAAACAGAAGAAGCAACCATGTCTTCGTTGAAAACATTGCGGGAAAACGTCTATCCATAACTCGAATTTGATTCTTCCGCGTGATATAACAAATGCCTGTCTCTACAAAAGTGTACACTTGATTCTGCCAAAAATCTCGCTCGTAATCGAAATTTATCTGCATATCGTAATCGCCTCGAAGTAACTTCTTCAATAATCCTGTAGCTGTTCCATTTTTGGCGATACCACCTCGCTCGGCTGCCGGGAACGTAGCTTTCGAGATGCTTGCATTTAATTTTGACCATATTGTTGAAACAATCCTGTTCGTGACATGAAGTCCGTACTCGTGCAACGCGTACGGTAAATTCTTATGCTAGATCAATTCGAGGACTTTGATTGGATAGCCGTTCAGATCTGAAGTTTTCTTGAAAAATATATTAGCACAAATTAAATCTTCATTTTCTTCGTACGTGAAAACAGTAAAAGGATGCCCGTTCTGTTGTTTATACACTTGGAGATTGATCCACGTGGCTGGTGCTACGTTAGTGAAAGGATTGAAGGTATACATGTTGGTGATTTCTTTGGTATTGTGACATATTAGCACAGCATGCAAAATTTCGTGATTCCATATAATTTTAAAAAATTCGTAAGCTTCTTTACATTCTTTGTTGAACGAAGAAACCTGAATTATGTAGCGACCCTTTTGGTTAAAAAGTCTTGCATTCTTCAAATACAATACTGCAGCTTGTAATAATGATTTATCGTCTACGAAAATGACGAAGTAGCTAGCAAATATGCGGCGATTTGTAAAATCTTCGTTTCTGATTTTATACTGTTTCGCGTACGTTTTATTATCTCTATAGTGATTGATATTTGCTGTCGCATCATAATACATAGTTTTGCAATTTGCTTGCGTCGAGAAATCATTTATAGCTGTGCTGGATGAATATTTCATGATAACAAGAGTGTCATCAACGTCTAAACAAGATTTGATTAACGTTTCAATCTAAAATAAGACGTTTAGAAATAAACTAAGACGTAATAAATTGCTGTATCAAGACAATATTTGATTTTTTGTTGTATCTTACCATGGAAATTGGAGTACTTCTAATGCTAGATGATGTAGATCTTAGTAGTTCGCTACATTCACTATTTGTAGTTAACTGAAATAGCAGTATGCTTAAAAAAAATATTCTATAATAATTGCACATATTATGGGTCATCTTTTGAAGTTAAGTGCATTTTGAACAATATTAATTACGCCATTGAACCCATGAGTGTGCATCAACTAGAAAGGAGAGGTCGATGGATCAATAGATGATAACCATCATACATTTACATTAAAATCGATTAACATCAGTAGTTCAATAGCGAGCCATTTTCACGTAATTTAACGATATATAAAATGAAACCTGACAGTGATAATCAATCATTCTAGATATATAAAGAGAAGAAAAAATCTGTTAGAAACATTGCATGTATCTTTCAAAAAACGAACGTTCAAGAAGAAAATTTTTATCTCAACAAAATTGATAAATTTGGGTTTTCACGCGAAAACAAAAAAATTGTTATCGTTTTATGATAATAATGGTGCTCGCAAGACGTGACTGGCGAATTCCTTGGTTCTATTTTAAGCTATTATTTATGTTTCACCGAAATCTCAGCGCACACATGCCAAACTCAACCGATCGTAGCTTATTTGCTATATTCTTTTTATCGTCTTGAAAATACGATTTCGTAATGATGTTTTTCACTAAAACATTTAAATTGCTATCAGTGTCATTGTATCGCCTCAATATAGATTTATATTGCACAAGTTCCATTAATTTGGAAGTGTTAATGGACCGACCTTCAGGTAATCACTTCGATGCTCATAGTAGTGCTGTTAAACTAAGCGACCCCAAGTGTTATCGATGATTTGTAATAATTCAAGAACAGAACAATCATAAATATTCTAATACAAATGACAAATTTGGGGTTTTAAGTTATAAAAATATATCCGTTCATGAGGACAGAGGCATGCAGCCCACGTGTCAATGAGATTTTTTATTTAGAAACATCGAAAAGTGGTTGCTCATTTGTAGGATACTAACTTAAGTTTTTTTTTTAATTCTATTGGAAATTGTACTGAGGAGATGAATGAAAGTGAAAAATTTCCTCGCCTTACCTTTTCAATAGTTAGGAGTAATCAAATTGGAGAATTAATATTGAATTTTAAATTTGCACATTTATTTTCAAACAATTGTCATTACATTATAAAAAAATAACATATTCAGTTTGTAACGTAAAACTGAAATCTTGCTTGAAATGAGCTCTAATAAAATGTACTTGGAAAGGACCAAGCGTGCCAACAAAATTTGCGAGTAGGGTCCTTGTAATACACATGGATAACAAATTGACATTCAGTTTCCTTAAAATCTGTTAGTGTATGTTTATCGAAGCCATCGAATGTGATAGGATATGACATTTGGTTAGTTTCACCAGGCTTCATTACAGTGGCGCGAATTTCTGTAGTTCTATCAGTGACGAGGACGACTACACTACCCTCCTTCAAATTTCGCACGCCAATGTGAACAAAAACATAAAGCATATTGGTCAATTGATGAAACCTACATTTAATATCAAATAATATCCTTACTTTACAGAAAAGATAGTTCTACTGAAATCGTCCTATTGAAATTGACTTGGAAGAGAAAAAGTTTGCCAGCATATTTTGTTTTCGGAATCGTAAACCGTACGAATAGTAAATTGACCTTCATCTTCGTTAAAATCTGTTATAGTAAACTGATCAGGGCCATCGTAATCATCGAAAGTCACAGGATATGACTTTTCAGTACTTCCGCCAGGCTTCATTACAACGACGCGTATATCTGTAGTTGTAAAAGTGACAAGGACGACACCGCCCTCCTTCAAATTACGCACGCCAATGAGTTCGAAATCAAATTTATCATTGTAATTCGTTATATTTTCAAAATATCTGTATTTTTCATTGCCAAAAATATCAAATTGCACACATTCGATCCCTCTCTCCTCTTCGTAGCAGTAGGCAAACAAATTATCATTTCCACCCATTACATGTCTCGCTTCAGTAGAATTCTTTTCTTCTACGATATTTGTAATTAAATGACCATCGACGTCGAGAAGGCTCACGAGATGATTGTCCCCTTCCGAGTAGTCGGCAATGAGATTGCCAGGATGAAACTTGGGTGATATGGACTCTATGCTATAGATGAATGACTTCATATGGAAAATTTTAGGCTGACCAATTTGATTGCAGTCCCAGTCGTAACTCACTCTTATTCTTTCGCCGTTCTCGTAGCCGATCAGTTCGAAACCATTTGCATGCGGAATAAATTCCTCAGAGTCCTCGTTTTCTTCGCTTTCATCAATTATTAGATATTTCTCTTTACTCGTGCAAGTTTTCATATAGACACTCAAAAATTGGATTTTATCATCCGTCACCGCGATGACTATTAACTTTTCTTCTGACACTTGGTAAGCATATACTATTCCTGTAAAATATTCAGCCTTGATAGAAAAACTGCAATAGTCGTTGGGATTATTGCTGTACACTGTATAATTGATGCCTTTGGAAGTTTCTTGAATCAAAATATATGGATGGTAGTCTACAATCTCAACATCGTCAGCATACTCAACTCTCCATTTGCTTCCAGTTGGTATTTTTTGACAAATCTGTTTATTTGATACCACCGAATTAACTTCATTCATGCTCAAACATTGAACACTGCTGGAGACGATTGCCAACAACACAAGATAGTTTATGAATAATCTACCGGAAAAACCCATTGTGAATTATAAATCGATACGAGCACGAGATATTGCAAAAAAAATGCGCAGACGATCTTCGGGCGATCGCTTCAAAAACCGCACTAGGAGAGACTGTTTCATACGTCTGATGTATATAGTAGTAAATTGCGTTTTATAACATATTGAGTCATGAGTAGGAAATGCAAATGATAAGTTTGGCAAATTACACAGGAAAACTTCAATTATTTTGTGACCATTGTATACGTAATCCACGACTGTACGAATGATTTGTATCAGTTATTTCTTTTAATCATGTTTTAATAGTCTGTACATTTTGTTTATTAATAAAGGAATGATAAAAATTATTTGTTGCGATAATAGAAATTTTTGAAACATATTGGCCAGTTAATAAAAGCGTACTTTTATTATAAAATCATACTCAATAAGTACATTACAGAAATGATTGATCCACTGAGTGATAAACAAAACAATCCTCTAAGACTTCAAAATTGGGGATTTTGTTTAAGAATCGTCCTGTATTTACCAGGGCGCATCTCAACGGCGCATAACTCTTCGTACGTGATTGTGAAGAGAACGAGGCCGCCTTCCTCCAAATTCCTCACGGCCACTAAAAATTCGTTGTAAAGTGTGTTATTTTTGTAATTTATTGTCTTTCTATACTTTTCATTGCCAGACACGTCGAATTGCACACAGTCGACGTTTCTCGAGTTGTCGGTCTTGTTCTGAAACCAGTAGGTGTACCAAAGAATAGCTAGCATCACTCTTATTACTTCCAATAAGTTTCAAGTCAAGTCCACCGAGGTCCAAGAGATTCTTAATGAGTTTACCATCGGAATCGAAAAGTCTTAAGTACCGTTAATCAGTGCTCGGGCTTTGAACGAAATTACCAGAAGGCGACTTTGGCGATATGAGCTCTAAGCTGGGAAAATACTTCATATAATTGTGAGTACTCCAGTTTCATTGCGAAATAATATCATCGACTTTTCCACGGACACCTGGTAAAAATGGCCAATTTCGCCAGCTACCTCAAGAACTAAGGTACAATTTTCATCGGGGTAGTTATTACACCACATCGGGGTAATTATACACTGTGTACTTTCGTATGATATTCTGCGGATAATTAAGAAAACCTAACGGATGGAACAGATGCAAAGTCATGTACATTGAAAGGTAAATAAGGTAAGCATATATGTTAATTAATGAAACTTTCATTTAATATCAAATAGTTTTCGTTACATTACAGAAATAATAGTTCGATCACAATCATCAACTTGGCAAAGTAAAAGTTTGCCAACAAATTTTGTGTATTGAATGGTAATCCGTGAGAATAGTAAATTGCCGTTCATTTTCGTTAAATGACTTGAGAATATGTACATCCATGTCGCCGATTGCCACAGGATACGACGTCTCGATGACTTTACCAGGTCGCATTTCGACAACGCGTATTTCTATATTCGTAGCTATGAAAAGGACGACACCACCATCCTTCAAGTTGCGCACGTCGATCACTCCAAAGAACGATGAACTATCGTGATTTGGTACATTCGTGGAATTTCTATAAATTTCATTGCCAGTCATGTCGAACTGCACGCACTTGACGCTGCTCTCCTCCTCGTTGCAGTAGACGAACAAATTGTCATTCAAGCTCATCACCCCCATATCTTCCGCTGACGTACTTATTTCTAATAGATCTTTAATTAATTTACCATCGGCTTCGAGAAAGCTTATCACATAGTTGTCTCCTACCAAAGAAAAGGCAACGAGATTGCTAGAAGGTGAATCTGGAAATATGGGCTCCATGTACAAATAATCAGCCTTGGCATTGAATGGTCTGGGCTCGCCAATTCGATTGCCGTCCAAATCGTAACTCACTCTGTGTTTAATGTCATTCTGGATCTCAATGTCGTCGAAGCCGTTTGCATGTATAATCAAATTGCAAGAGTGCCAATCGTCAAGGCATTCCTCCTTAATGTTCCGGCTTATGTCTTGACTTGTGCAAGTATTCATGTCAACACCGAAAATTCGATTTTTTTCATCGATAGTCATTAATACCATCATCTTTTTGTCCGTCACCTGGTAAGCAAAGTGTATGTCTGTATAATTCTTAAAATCGATAACAAAGCTGCAGTGTTCGTCAGGGTTGTTGTTGTACAGTGTGTAATTGACGCTTGTGAAGCGTTCTTCGAACACAATGTATGGACAGTAGTCGTAGTCAACTCCAACACCATATCGCACGTGCCATCCATCTCCAGCTGGCACATTTTGACAAACATGTTGATTCGACGGCACTGAACCTTCATTTATGCTCATACATCGAACACTACTCGTAACGACTGTCAACAAAGCAAGATAGTTGATAAATAAACCACATGGGGAATACATTTTTAAACAAAAATTTAATCGAAGTAACAGAAATTAAATAAAAACGCGCGGACGATTGTCGTGTACGATTGCTTCGACAATCGCATTTAAAGAGACTGGTTGCAGTATAAGGCTGATGTATAGTTAACTACGTTGCATATATCACTGAGTCACCCAGTGGGAGATGCAAATGATAAGTTTGGGCTATTGTGCAGGATGCTTTTATCGTTTCGTCATCATTGCAATTAACCACTGCACGAATGACTTGCTTTCAGTTTATTATTTTTTTTTACCATACGTTTGCTATGAGCTTGCAGAAACGTGTTACACTCAAATTTTTGTTACTCATCTTGTTTACTGTAATTGAGAAATTATAAACTTGAAAAACTAATTTTATTTTTATGCAAGTCTCTCAAAGTCAGTGTAAGTTTTCGAATTTGTATCAGTGGACAATTGTACCTCTTTAATCTAGTTGATAATATGGCTATTGTAAACTCCAAATAATTTAAGCGCATTTTCACCTCGTTGAGCGATTATGTAATGGAATCCGATGTAATTTGTCGCGAAAATGAAAAGTGTTTTTATAGATACCTTGTTTCTATTATTTATATACACTAAAATTGAATTTTTTATCTCCTGGCAATGCTATTTATAAAATCGACGTAAGATTATAAAAATTTAGTGTATACTGTTTCATTAAAAAAACTTTTATTTAATATAAAAAAAAGATTCAATTACATCGCAGAAATAAATATTCCAAAATTAAAATCTTGATAAGAAGTCTATTGAAATTAACTTGCAAAGGAATAAGTACGCCAGCACAATTTGTGTTCAGAACCCTTGTACTCCGTACGAAGGGTAAATTGACGTTGAGCTTCATTGAAATCCGTTATTTTATTCTGATCGTAGAATTTCGTTGCGACAGGATATGACGTTTCATTAGTTTTACCAGGCCTCATCTCGACAACGCGTATCTCTGTGCCATTATCGGTGAAAAGAACAAAACCACCGTCCTTCAAATTCCGCACCTCGAATACTGGAAATTCGTATTCGGTTACACTGGAATTTTTGTAATTTACTGACTTTTTGTACTTTTCATTGCCGAACTGGTCGTATTGCCTGCACTCCATGCGACTCTTGCGTTCGTAGCAATAGGCCATCAAAGATTCACTTTCATCAATCTCATAAACCTCCAGTAAATCGAATTCAAAGAGATGTTTAATCAATTTACCATCTGCGTCAACAAGATCTACGAAATTTTTGTCTCCTAATTTGTAAATGGCAACGAGATTGCTAGAAGGTGATTTTGGCAAAACTGGTTTAGCGCGGAACCATAAGCACTCAAGAAGAAAAGGTTTTGGTTGACCAACTTGATTGCCGTCCAAATCGTAACTCACCTTGACTTTTTTATCGTTTATCGTGACGACTACTTCGAAACCATTTGCTCTATGAATGAGATTATAAAAATCCCAATCATCACTGAATTTCTCGAGATTTTGGCTTATCTCCTTGTTCGTACAAGTATCCATGTCAACGCGCACAATTTTGTTTCTTCCGTCTTTCTTCAAAGTTATCAGCACTTTTTTCGCCGACACTTGGTAAGCATAAAATACATCTGTATAACCGTTGGACTCGATGGCAAAGGTACAATTGTCGTTGACATTGTTGTTGTACACTGTGCAATTGATAATTTTGTTCTCGGAAGTTTTTTCAAACAAAATGTACGGCTTGTAGTTGACCTCGACTCCGCCACCATATCGTATTTGCCATTCGTTTCCAGCTGGTAGCTTTTGACAAACTTGTTGATTTGACGTTGCAGCATTGTTTACGCTCAAACATTGGACACTAGTTGCGACGATTGTCAACAGCGCGAGGTAACCGATGAATAAACCACAAGGAAAATTCATCTTTGGATTAATTTAATTCGAGTGCAAGTAACTTTAAGAAATATACACGGACGATTGATGTGCGATCGCTTCGACGATCGCATTACGACTGCAGTTCGCGTACGACTGATTTTTTGTGTGAACTACGTCACGCAGATATAATATCGAGAGGTCAGTGGGAAATGCAGATGATAAGTTTGGAATATTGCGCGAGAAACTTATTTACAAAAGTTTTGTGATAATTGTGTTGCGTAATACACGAGCGATAAAGGGCTTGCAGTTTAATTTGTTTCATTATCTATATTTGATATGAGCTTGCAGACACGCGCTAAACTTGACCGACTTCTGTGTGATATTCATCTTGTTTACTAATGATAAAATGTTTTTAATATACGTAGCTGATACGGTGGTCCATTGTATCTAATGCAAGTCAAGTGTTTCTTCTAATTTATTTCTAGTTATTTTTTCTTTTCTTTCTTGGATCATATCATTAGATTTGAGTAACTATAGCGAGTAAGCTTCAAAAGTCCCTTGTTAAATAAAACGTGATAGAAGAAGAAAAAATAAAAATCATATGGAAATTCAAATTTTCCAAGAAACTACGTAGTACTCAAACATTAGTTTGAGCGATTATATAGTTTTCTTGGGGCTCGGGAAGGTTCTGCACGGAACACTCCTGATCATCGAGAAGGCCAACAGAGTCTCTCTGATCGTTGACCTCGCGAAATAACTTCCACGCGATTCCCAGAGTTGCAGAACCTACTCCTCCCTTAGGAAATGCGCTCATTTTTATTACACAGTCAATTAATAGTACATGTAGTTTCTAGAAAAATTTGAAGTTCTGATCATCCTCGAACGATGCCATTTAAATGACGCGCGGCAACATCAATTTCTATGTATCTCATATTTAACATATTGTGGTTTCAGGAATCAGGAAAAAATAATAAATGAAAGTTAATCAATTGAAATTATCAATTGAAATTCCAATAAATATAGTTCAAACTATTACGATTTCAAGAGATTAGATATGTAGTGAACTTTTAGTGAAATGAACCTTAAATGTCAATGTGTCTTAGGCCACTAAAAATAATCATGTACAACAAGGCGCCTACAGGTAAATTAATCGAGCCATTCATTTATTTTCTGATGATTTATTCAAATGCCTCTCAAATCAAAAATAGAAATGATAGCCCATGATAATAATTTGAGATAGAAAACTTGACCATGCAATATCATTCTACTCAATTTTGCTTGGAAATGGGAAAGTGAACTGACATAAATCCGGATGTAAATAAATTTGGATGGTAAACTGACGTTCAGCTTCGTTGAAATCGATGACAAAATTTCCATCAAGCGGATTGCCAAATACAATGTGTCTCATTATTCTAATTTTACCAGGCCTCATTTCGATGACGTGGATCCCTCCATTCGAAGCAGTGAAGAGGACAACACCGCCTTCCTTCAAGTTACGCACAGCGGATATACGATCTTCCGGATAAGCGTTCGTTGAGTTTCTGTACTTTTCATTGCCACACTCGTCGAATTGCGCACACTCAAAGCGGTTCTTCTTCTCGTAGCAATAAACAAACAAAGAGTCGCTCACGTCTATCTTACTAAAACCTCGAATATCAGATTGAGGTTGCTCGTTGATTAGTTTGATTTGATGACCATCGGCGTCGAGAAGTCTTACAAATTGTTGATCTCCCTCGATATATTCGACAATGATATTGCTAGAACGCGACTTTGGCGAAATCAGCCGAGTGCTCAGTAACAATTGTTTCTCCGAGAAGGGAAATCTTTTCGGTTGACCGATTTCTATACCACGTGTCAAGTCGTAACTCACTCGCAGTCTCACGTCATTCTTCATGAAGATCGCATCGAAACCGTCAGTGTAAAGAAGCAAGTTATCACGGTTCCATCGTTGGTCACTGAATTCGTCAAGATTTCTGCTTATAGTCGTCTGCCAGCAAGTCTTCGTATCGACGCTCATTATTGTGCTTTTCGCGAGTTTAAACTGAAAGAAAACCAACAACTCGGTTGGCGATACCTGATAAATATCTTTCACGTCGACATTTTCCATGAATACATAGCTGCATGAATTGTTGTCTTTGGTGTAGATTGTAATTTCGCTGCTCTGTCTCCAATTTGCTGAACATTTTTCGACCTTGGGGCAGTAGTTAGACTCGATTCCACGGCCGTAAAACACTTGGCATCCAGATTGTTTTTCATGACAAATATCTTTCTGACTTGATTCAACATTTTGCAGGTTTGAACTTTGAACGCCGTTGGTGATGATTGTCAGAACCGCAAGATAATTGACGAATGAACCACTTGCAAAAGTCATTTTTCAATATGACTACGTTCTAAAATTCTGTTTCATTCAAATAGCAGATGACTATTATTATTTTTGAATGGCGAATGAATTTGATTTAATTAAAATTTTATAATTACCGTTTGTGTTGAACAACTTTACAGCCGAACAATCCTAATAGTTTGAAAATATGTTAAGGAGAACCGTTGACGACTGCCTCGGTATCTATAATGAGCTGAATTCACTTCAAACTGAGCGTTTATATGAAAGTTGAATCGATGATGTTGTTGGGATTTCACGCGAAACACTGGAGAATATAATAATAATAATAATAATAATAATAATAATAATATACTTTAGTCTAATGAAAGATGCGGGTATTCGCACGCATGAATTTCCTTATCTGCTTTCCTTCTCTAATCTATATCAATGCATACAATAAAGGATCTTTTTCTATGTTGCTCCAAATTTATATTTTAAAGTATTTTTCAAGTTTTGTAGTATAATTAAAGTCCGATCAAACCGCTTACCTTATTAACAGTTAAAAGAAAATTTTTATAGCAGATAAGTCAATCACGATATGATTAATTAATTTATTGTGAAGTAGGAACAACTTAAAAAACGGCACGTGGAACAGGATTTGGAAAAAAATACTTCCGCATTTGTATAAATCAATTTTTTTAAATTTATTTTTAATATTTCTATATCATTACAATCTAAAGAGTCATTATTTACAAAAAAGATAACTAGGAAAGAATATATCGTCGGGTCAGTGGAAAAAGATCTCACCTCCAACAAGTAGTTTGCAAAAATCCCACCTCCAGTTTGCCGAGACAA
>JAWWMK010050465.1:0-49080 GCA_035047105.1 Galeopsomyia nigrocyanea | reverse complement strand
CAATGCATAAAAAGTAAAAAAAAAACTAATAAAATGGCAAATCTGGCACGTTCAATCAATTTTGTGTGTTTTCAGAGTTCTACAAGGGTCGAAATTTCGAGTAGAAAAAAAATAAAACATGGTTTCCGGCGTATTTTGAGCTGGGGAATTCGATTGTGAAGTCCGATTAACGCTATCATTTTCAGTTTCTTATTAAAATCTAAAAAACCACAAGAAACCAGAAAAGCTCCGATTTTCGTTTTTATCGATGCCAGAACTCTCACGTGATTTTAACACTGTCACAAGCAAAACAGGGAGTGTCACATGAAAGGAGAGGGTGGGCAAGAGCATTACGAAACTTTTGATGCTCCGTAGAATCGCGTACCCCTAAAATTGAGAGCGTACCCTCAGTTTGAATATTTCAAAAAAACGCTACCGTATTAAGGCACTTTTTTGTGGAATTGGCCATATATATAAAAGTCACGTTGTCACGTTTATGTAAGCAACAGCAGCAGCAGCAAGCGGCAGCTCGTTAGTGTCAGTTTTGTACACGTGAAAATCGAAAGCGCGACGTCGTCGTCCTCGTCGTCCTCATCGTCCTTGTGCCAAGGGGTTGCATATATACGCGCGGATAAAAAAAACGCGCGTACTCGCAGGGAGAATTGTACAGTGAGTTTCACCACGACGACGACGACGATGACGACCACGAGTTTCGAGAAAAGGAAAGCGAGTTGTGAATGCGTCGAAGAGTTTCTATGCGTGTGTACTGCTGAGTTTTTGTATGGGCATTTATTATTCGCTTTTGAATGTTGGTTGCGGTTTTGTCGATGCTTGAATTTTTTCTTTTTATAGCTTGTGTTATTTTATGTTAATTGTGCAAGATATTCATTCGATTATCATACATACAAGTGTATTTATTTGAACAATCTTGGAGATTATTACTAATAGTCCAGTTGTAGGTATTAGATAACCTGTAATTTAATGATTTCGATTACAAAACTTTATTACTTTGTACTAAAGTATATATACTCTGCTTCTTTATTTTACTTGACACTTATGATCACTTGCCGTTTTCCAAAACACCACCAAGCGGCATAATTAGATACCAAAATTCAATCTTAACTCACAACTACATTTACTTCATATCATTAACAATTCAATACAGACAATTCATCGACAACCAAATTTCCACCCGATTTTTAAAATTCAACCCTATAAAAAACATTTTTTTTTTCAAACGTCAGTCCAATCGTTCAATACCTATATATCGAAAACCTGCCATTGAAAAAAAAGCAGCAGCAACCAGCAGCGTCAGTCAAAGAGCATAGAGAGGCGAACACTTTGACGTGTGCGGGAGGGGGAGCGCACGTCGGCATTTTGTCGAACAAGGGAGAGGAGGAGGAGGCAAAAGAGGGAGCGAGTGAGGGAGAAACGCTGAGACGGCAAAAATTCGACGCTAATTGGGCGCCGGCTAGCTCAAGCCAGGCGAAAATCGACTCCCCCTCCTCCCTTTAACTTCAAGCCCGCGATTTCATCCCCCTACTTGCGTTTCTCTCACTTTCGACGTTTTCTGTCTCTGCCATACTCTCTCTCTCTCCGTGGTCTTTTTTTTTTCATTCATCGATCATCTACCCTCTTTTTTTGACAGATATGGATAAAATTTAGTGGTTTGTCATTTTTTTTTGTTTTATTACAGTGGGAAGTATTTTTATGAGTTTATATATATATTCGATTTTTACTGTAACTAACATTTATCTTATTATGAATCAATATCAACTGTGTTTTGAAATTCTATAATCAACTCAACCACTCACTCTCCCACAAAAAAAAACAATCAAATTCTCTCTATAAACCCCACTTATTCCAGTCAAACGCACTGATCATTACAATACACAGTAGCATCATATACATAATATCCATCCCCCTTGACTTTCTCCCTCTCGCACATATGACATCATTATCGCTTCCAGAGAAAGTCACACCGAAAACTAGCATCATCACCCCTCTCGCTAATAGGCGCGTCCCCGCGAGAGAAACGCCCTACATCATATTAAGCTGCAAAAGCGCGCACGCATGAACGCCATTTTATCCGCGTGCAAGTTATTTTAATAGCTCTCGCTCGCTCGCTCTTTCGAGCGCGGAGCTGATTTATTTTTGAGTTTTTAGCGCGAGTAATTTCGCGTGGAGCGAGCTTGAAGTGAAAAGCTTTGCGGACTATCAATCAGAATGCGTTATTACACCGGCGGAGCATTCTCGCTAATTAAATCTTAGATAGTATATTATAGTGTCCGACGATTTATACGTCAACGCGCATCTTTTCTCTTTTTTTTTTTTTTGGTTGGGAAGAGAAGTTTCTCTTGTGAAAAATTTGTTCGAATTATATATATAGCCACTTTGCACGTGATTGTATGTGCGACAGGTTCGATTTTGGCGAAAATAAGCCGCGAGTATAGAGAGAGAGAGAGAGTTTACACACTGGCATGATTTTGACCGCAAGGGAAGGGTGCGTGGTTTAACGAGCGTGACAAACAAATGCACATCGGTGGATATGCTTCGTGGAGTTGCGCACGCTAATTGATTGACCGGCAGCAGCAGCAGCAGCTCACAACTCAAATAATACACCATTCATTTTCGTTACGGCGTATTTGCCGCATCGTAGAGCACCCAGTTCTTTTTTCATTTGCTCTCTCTCGATCGCGCACCTTGTGAATCGAGTTCTTGCTTTTTTTAACTTTGATGATTACACGGAGTATGAAAAATTATTTATTTTTGTAAAGTTGATTTTTGGGGGTGATTAGTTACAGTAGGCGAGATGACTATAGGTGGTTGTTGGATTAATTTTGGTTTTGAAATTATTCGTGAAAGTATACGTCAGCTTAATTTTCCACAATGTGAACTAAATTATGCCTCGGATGAAGTTTAAAACGATATTTAAGTTTCGATGGATCAGTGGCGCACTATTATTTCTGCTCTACGTCTATTATAAGTTGAAAGTAAAGATCAAGCATCAACTATCCGACGGTGAGGCTGTAAGGATATTAATAAGAACAGAAAGCGAATGATATGATAATATTACGCTACATGTCGATATCTTCGATTTTTTTACTTCTTTAAGTTTTTCAGTAATTTCCACTAGATTGAATTTTAATATATTAACAACAACAAAAAATCATTATAAAACCCATCCTCCAAATCGCCAACAACCACAATACACGATGTCGCAATAAAGATCTCGCATCACTGACATACTTAAAAGCCGATCCACCTCGAAAGCTCACCAATCCCCATTATACAACAGCAACACACCTGCCATACCCGATCACTTTACCGAAAGACAACCAAAAAAAGAAAGATCAGTCAGACTCGATCCTCATCTTCTCTCGCGTGTGAATACGCAATTAGACGATATGTATACACATGCATCCCTTGCTTACAAAGGCGTGGTTTTATTCCGCACAAAAGTGCGTAACGTGAGCTCTGCGAGCAAGCCTGTTTATAAACACGCTTGATCGTCTGGGGGAGGGTTTGGTTTTCTTTTTTTTTTGTTCTGTTTGACACAACAATGATCATGGTTGTGACACTTTGCCCATGCGTGTGATGAGATTGCGTGAACACTTGATTCGCATTGCACACAAAACTTCTCAATTATGAAATTGCAAAGTGTAACTGAGATGAGAATAGTCGTCTCAACGTGACATCTCATTTGCGGAATATTCAAAAATAAATAGGACAATTTGTTGCGAGCGACAGAGCGCGCGCGCTCGAGAATTGCATATTTGTCTGGATGTCGCGGGTGGATTTTAATGGCGAGAATTATTATTGTGTGTATATATGTGTGCTGTTGGATGCGACTGAACTCGAGCCAAATAATATCAGCCATGCAAACGACTATATTTTGCGAGTGATATGACAATGCCAGCTGGATGGGTTAATTAAATTCACACCTTTTCGTACTCGCGTAGTATACGCATCTATATTATATAATATTTTCTCTTCCATCATATAGTTGAAGTGTTTGTTATTTGAAAGTAGAAGAAGAAGAAAAAAAAATGAGGGGGGAAACTCGACTCGCGGGGCGTCGTTAGAGAATGGCCTCTTTTCCTTATAGCCTTCCCTTCTCTTTGTCGTTCCGCGGCAGCTCGTTTGCTCTCTCTCTCTCTCTCTTCCACCCACCCACCCCTTTCTCTCTCTCTCTCTCTCTCTCTCTCTCTCTCTCTCTCTCTCTCTCTCGTAGCGGAGTACACGCCACTCGAGTAATAGCAGCAAGGCCTCTCCAAACTCGAGTCGAGGAATAAAATTACCTTCGTTACTGCGAAACGCAACTCTCTCTCTCTCTCTCTCTCTCTCTTTCTCTCTCTCTCTCTCTCTCACTCTAACCCCTCCATTTTTTTCATGCTCCGCTTTCTCTTATATTTCTTTTCTTGTTGGGATTTTTTTTGCTCTATACCGTGTCTGTCTGGCTGCGGTTTTTTTTTTTTTTTTTTTTGCATCTGGCTGGGATATTGTTAATTCAATCTTTCTTTTTCTTTGTTTGGATTCGAGAATAATTACTTTGGCACTTCAGTGGGTGAATTTTGTTGTCCCTTTCGTTTTCTTAGCGCTTGTTGGAATTTTGCTTTTCATTAACGCTGAATTTTGAACAGAAGTTTTGGTGTAATTACTTTGATGAATAATGCGACTTTATAAATAATAAAATTGTATAAGAAGATCGGGAATTATGCTACGAAAAGTATCATTTTTTTAGATTATTTAGTCATCATAAAAATTCCTTATTCCTCGTATATAATTTATATATGGCTCGAATGAAAAGTTATTGAAACGAAGCAACTCCATGTAGATGAAAAAAAAAACGAAGTAATTTGTTACAATTCGAATTTCCTACTCTATAAGTTCAACAATAACAAAATCAATCATACTTCGAAATCCAGATAATCTCATTAAAAAAAATAAAATTGACTCCAACCCACCTTAACAAATAAAAAAAAATTCTAAATAATCATAGGTAGATAGGCTATACTTCAGTTGTTCGATTCACTTCACCGCGATGCAGTACTGCATATACAGTTAACTGCATTTTTTTTTTTTTTGCTCTACAAGCGTCATTCATTTTTGCACTCACTCTCTCAGACGCGCGCGAAAATCGCGCAGTGCACACCCTCGAGGCGCGTTTATTTTCACGCCAATTAAGTACGTGCCAGCATATAGGTATACGCGAATGCGTGGGCGCAACATATACATATAAACGTACACCGAGCAACCCCCCTTTTTTTCCAATTGCACTTCGTATATATGCCTTGAGCGTCGATGAAAAAAAAAACATTTTTTTTTTAATTTTCCAACGTGAGAAGTGCGAGCACTATTATAAATTTCAATGAAAAATGATGACAAGTTTATTTTACAAAATTATACATTTCGACGAAACAACGAATAATTATATATACCTAACCTGGTTATAGCAATATAAACCACTCCTAAATTTCAAATATATAAATCATCGAACAACCAATACATCTTACTTCTTTTTCGGTATATATACACAGCTTCACTGACCGATTTCGCACTAATGAGTCTCGCGGTCTCTCTCCACGTAACCGCCGTACTGCAAAAGTCCGAAGAGAGGTTCTCTCTCTCTTTCCCCTCCTTTTTCAGCCTCATTGTTCTCGCGCAAAGCGGGCGCGTGCGCGCACGAGCGTAAACATTCCGGATGGAAAGCAAGTTCCATTGTGCATGTGTGTGTGTGTCGCGAGCACCGCGCAACAATGGCCCATGCTAATTTATGGGGCTAGAAGGAAAGGGCCGCGCATATATAAGAGAAAGCCGCGAGAGAGAGAGAGAGAGAGAGAGAGAGAGAGAGAGAGAGAGAGAGAGAGTGCGAGACATGAATGTGTGTTCGAACGGGGTGCAGAGATTACGATGTGTGGTTTTTTTTTGTTTTCGAAGTTTAAGCCAAAATTCGTATGAAAAAAAAATATTCATAAAAGCAAATCTCTCTACAATAATGACCAGAGCTATAAGACACACCTTAATATCACGATGAGCAAGCACACCCTTCACGAGAAAAAAAAATCTGCTGAACGCGAACAAAAGTGGATCGGCAAACAAAAGCAACGAGAGAGAGAGAGAGAGAGAGAGAGAGAGAGAGAGAGAGAGAGAGAGCGAGAAGCGACGGTAAGATAGATAGCGCACCTGCGCGCTTTATTGGTAAATCCATGCGAAAGGAGAGTTTTGACAGCACACAGCCAACAGAGCAGCATGCAGCAGCAGCAGCAGGCCATTAGTCGAGCGGCGGCGCTTCCCAATAGCCGATCGGCTATCTCCTTATACGCCGCCGCCGAGCGAGTGAGAGCGTACGCCTCCATAAATGAACACCCTTTTAAATGCATGCACTGCAGCTGTATGTGTGCGTGTGTGTAAGGATTGCACATCGCTGCAGGTAAAATAGTGCTAAGGAAAAAGCGAACTATATGTCGCGCGTTGGTTGATCTCTCATTTTACCGAGCGAGGATGTTATGTGTGTGTTTGAAAGACTTAATATCGTGGTGATGTTGTATATGATATCGGATGAGTTTTATGACGTTTGATGATTAATTTAATTTTTGTTGTTGCTTTGATCTTGGTACTTAGAAGGTGGATAGCACTCGAATAATATTTATTATGTATAAATTAGGTCTGTACAAGTGAAAAGATTTTTGTAAATTTTTATTAATTTTTCTGCAGAGTAAATTACAATTCATTAGTATGATGTTATGTAATATGATGTTTTTAGTTTTAAAATTACGATAAAATAAAAGATACTTCAAATTAAACAAAAAATAGTTTACAAATGGCGTGAAATCAAAAATATTGAGCTTTTCGTAACCATCAGATTAATAATACAGTTATGGATAAAATTTATGCCATCTGGATTGAGAATTTGTAGTTGGAAATAACTTCAATCCGCATAGCAAGTTTTGTTAATTTCATGCTGTTCAGAAGTTCCAATCGTTCCGTTCTGTAAATTCAATTATTTAAATATGTTATATTTAAATAAATTAATATGCTGATGACAATGATACCAAAAAAAATAAAATATACACAATAATTTCTAATCTTAATCTATTTAGATGCAATTATCACTGAAACTCAAAGAAAGACAAACACATGTAACAAAAAAACTGTTTTCGGAGCAAACACTTTACTTTACTAACAGAGCCACCACCAGAATCGAGACTTTTTTTTCCTAAATGTTGACCCTAGAAAACCACGTTCGAGGCGTGAAAAGGAGTTTGGATATTATACACATCACAGTGTGGAAATGTAAAAAAGGGCGGCATGTCTCTTTCGTAATCCGAGATGACTACTCAGGGGGTTCTAAACGCATCCTGTAATTTGAGATCTTTGTGGCCGCGGTCGAGGGTTTTTTTTTCTGCTCTATTTGTGTCTAAGTGACATGGTAAGTATCGAAATGCTAAAGAGGTATTACATTTTTAGAGGTTTATCCATTCTTCAAATACGTGATCTTGTGATCTACAAAAAATAGAAATTGATATTTGTAAGGCATGAACGTTATCTCAATTAATCTAAATTCGAAAAGATTTTAATATTAGTATAGATTGGATAATTTTTCTGTGCACAGTCATACTATCAAACTAGTAAGCCGGTGGATAGAATTTTTACTAAAAATGTGTTGAAAAAAATTATAATTTTTTTATCATAATATTGAGAAGTAATATTTCTTCAAAAATGTTAAATTAAATTTAATAATTATAATTATTTTTTACCATACTTGAAAAATATATGCTAAAAATATACCATTACAAAATAATTATCAATCATACATCTCTTTCACGTAATTCAACTCTCAAATCAAAAATCCATCATGCACCTGTTAATCTTCGACCCTTTCTAACTCTCTATTGCTTAATTTATCAATACGTAATTTACTCCCGACTGCAAGCTAATAATAAACAAGTACAAATCTCGCAGCGCGACCGAGAAGAAAAAAAAAAACAAAAAGGAAGAAAGCTTAATGAGTGAAGAATTCGGGGCGGCGTAGGAAAGCCGCGTCTCGCCTAATGACGCGTGTGTGCGCTTCGCGGACTGAGTTATTTTCGAGAGAGAGAGAGAGAGGCTTCGTGAGAAGGCGCATTTATCAAACGGCCGCCTTAGCGGAAGTGCGATCACTGCGAGCGAGATTTTAGTTCCATTTTTTTTCATTTTCATTTTGCGGTTTCCTTTCGAATTGAAGGGTTGCTTGTGTTCGAGACGATTCTTTATTTTTTTTGTAAATTTTTCTGGGTGAATTGTTCCAGAGAAGGTAGAAATATGACGTATTCATTGCTAACGAAAAAAGTCAGAAATAATATGAATCTAAAAATTTTTTATCCAAGTTTACTTTGCTTTTCAAGCCCCATAATCATTCATATTTCCGCACAAACCTCCTCCAACCCAAAAAAAACACGTAAGTAGCTTATGCGGGACAAACCGCAAAAAAATCAGTGAGAGCGCCCCAGAGAGCATCATTTCGGAGAGAGAGAGAGAGCGAGAAAAAAAGTAGAGTAGGGATCGCGTGTCGCCCACGCCCTGGCGCCAGAACCTTTGACACGCGACACCCGGAATCGTATTATGATCTTGCCGCCACCGTTGCCGTCGTCGTCGCCACCACAGGATGCGATGTATGTGTGTATGTGTGTGTGTGTGTGTGTGTGTAAGCGCGGAAGGATGACGATCATTTCGCTTTTTTTTTCTTCTTCATCTCCTCCCACTATATTTTACAGTACGCAGGTACGACATTAATCTTGAAGCTGTAATACTCCCCAAGGGATGTGTGTATGTGATATAGATTTTTCGACGATTTTTTTCTTCTCTCTCCTAGTGGATATTTTTTTCGTGGAAAATGTTGCGGGGATGCGCTCTAATGAGATTGATTTATTTTATTGGTCTCCTTTATATGGCGGTTATTTATTTGCTGTGCTTTGGTTGTAAGTTATGGCCTGATTAGTTTTCTAATGCACGTATAAATTATACTTTTGTCCTTCTAAATCAGCTGAATTTGATGCCTTACGCACTCACTCGATAATAGACCACATAAAAGAAAAATTTTGGAATCTAAAAAAAGGTATTTACTGTGACTGAAAATTATAGCAAATTTGAAAGTTAAACAACGAAAGAATAATGAATTCTTTGTATTTCATCGCAGCCTCTAGTGGAATTCCGTAACACTAACTCAAATTAACATAATGTATATCAAATATACAATCCTATAAACGTCAACGATACCTTTCATCTCAAAAAAATCTCGTCTACTAAAAATACCTCCCAGAAAATAAAATATAAAAATCTATCATCAATATTTTCCCCTTCGAAAAAAAAAACGCATCGCAAACTCGAAAAGAAAACTTGACATACTTTATCCCCACAAACGGTGCGGCTTCGATCGAGAGAAACCCCGTGGCGATCGTTGCACACACAGGTGATGTAGGCCCACCTCAGCGATGAAATTTCTATTTAAGGATTTTTCTCTCTCTCTCTCTGTTCCTACATAATAATAATTCGACGCGGCGTGAATTTACGGGGCTTTCGTATTGTGTCAGCGGGGTGTCCCCTATTTTTTGTTTTTCAAACGAAGCGCGATGAATCCACGTGTGTACGCGGATGGAAAATTGAATGAACCAGACTTTTTTTTTCGTTGATTGATCGATCGATATTTAAGTATTAAAAGACGTAATTCATATACATATAAAATCTCTCGTCGGGACAATCACCTTGTATATTTATATTTAAATAGCCAGTGTTTAAGAGAGTCTAGTGCAGTTGTCATAACCGAGCAGCGAGATCGTTATTCTCCCCGCGCGCTTCTTATCTCTTTCTCTCGGTGCGCATACAAGATAATGCTTTTGCCGCGTGCAACCTGTATGATATATGTATATTGCGGGGGCGACTTTTTGTGTCGCGTACATGTTTGTCTTTAATGGTACACCATCTTCGCGGCTTATTACACAATTCTCGTTTTAAGGGACAAAAGCTTCCAAGAATATCCTACATGTCGATCATCGCTTCGTATAACGAAGGTACAAACGCCTTTTTTATCAATATGTATAACGAGACAAGCAAAGAGTCACGGCACAGCGATATCTCAATCGTCGAACACGCGCGGGGTGGTCTCCGTGGTGTGCAGCACTGCACGGGTTCCGCGTCATTTGCCGAAAAGGATCGGATGTGGGCGCGACGGCGTCATAGATCCCCGCACTTTTTTTTTTTTTTGAAAGAAAAAAAAAGTAAGCGAGCCTAAAATGACATGCATAGCGCAGGGCGCTTAAATATGTATATATATTTCGAAACCTCTACATCTGGTGGCCATGCAACTATACCACCACCACGCGTTTCTTTGTAAGACTATATAACTCATTCTTTTTTAACGATCTCTCATATTATATGCGTATTATAATCGGTTTCTTTTGTTTTTTTTTATGCGAATACTATATGCGCGTTGATCTAAATGATGCTATAAATGCTATGGATTATGAGATACAACTTCCCTCTTTCGTCGCGCTGAATTATGTAAATCGAAATATAAAATTATAAATTTTTGGAGCAAAAAATAATTCGTTTGACGGATTCCCGCGAATCCATAAAAGCTTTATTTATAGATCCTCCCTTCGGTCGCAACAATAAAAGTCTCTCTCTCTCTCTTGGTGGAAGTATAAGGGCTCAGCTCATAATTCAAGCGAATCGTAAATCTCGATTCGCGCTCGCGCTTGCAAGAGAGAGAAAGAGAGAAAGCGTGGGTGGTGGTGGTGGCGATGATCATCCCGAAAACCCACGCTAACTCGACACACCACAAGGCCTATTGACAAGCTGATTGTCTATAGGCGACACGACATTGTTTACCTTTCTGCACTGGGTGTATATGTGGAGGTTCGTTTTTTTTTTTATAGAAGTTTAATATCGTGGTGTGGGGTTTTATTACAAGATGGCACTCTGAGATATTTATAAAATGAAGTGGGAATTGATATTCGTTTTCTATAAAGCAACTATTTTAGATAGAGAAAATGAATAATTAAATATAATTCGAACTGATTATATAATAACATGCTGTTTACTTATGTAGTGTTATTCGATGAAAATAAAATAATATTCCATTTTCTTATACTATCACATAATTTGCATCATTGTAAATTTTCATCTATAATGAACATTGCAGTACTTTTATCATTTAATCATAAAAACGAAAACACAGAATTCCTTCGCAATCAAACTCATCATTATCTAATTTGTTTCACTACATTCTCAGTTTTATTTTATAATGCATATAAGTCAAATTCGTAGACTGCTTCGATATCTTCGCACTCGGATTTCAATGCATTAATTTTTCGACAAAGACACAAATGAGAAACCCCACTCGTCGTACTAGCAAGATCCAACGTTGTAATTTATTCTAACGCACGCTGCTGTGCAAAAATCAACAGCGGATTTGCAAGTTTTATTCGACCATTTGATATCTTCAACTTTATCGTACTGTTTAAATTTTTTCTTGCACTGGCCGTTACCATTTTCTTGACATTGACCCATGTATCCTCCATACTCTACGGTGCATCTTGCGAAACATAGTTCGGGTTTACATGAGCATGAGGCTATAAAGTTTTATGAAAATAACAAAATTAAGGCACTAACAGTAATTATTGAATTGTGCGAATCTTATTTTGTACATGCGATTATCACCCAACAAATTGAAGCCATCAATTTAAAATCCATAATATTTATACACTTTTTTGCTCACATAAACTTTTTTCAAAGATTACATCGAGCTTCCACACGCAACAAAACTACTATAGACGATAAGAAAAAAAAAACACTTATCTCAACGCACATATTGATATTGCAGAATTATCAGTTTATAAAACTCGCTTACCGAAACCATATACGATCAGGCGTGATTTTATGTCGATCAATAAAATTCCCATTCGATTTGGAATATTGCCACCTTGAACTTTTATATTTTCCTCAATTAAAATTGACAAGCAATAACTAAATCATTTCGCGATTAAATTCTCATCAAACTTATCGCAGTACTTTTATTTTCTTTTCATTCGAATGAAATAAGAAATAAAAAAAAAAACTCTCAAGTCAAGTATAAGCGCGCCTCCCTCATTGAAAGCCCTCTCCAATAGGAACCGAAGCTCTTCTCTCTCTCTTTCTTTCTCTTTCAGAGCGCAGATGCTGGCGCGGGAAATTAATGTTGCCGGAGGAAATAAATGGCGTCTAGGGCAGCAAGCAGCCTTCGTCCCCCAAGAGAGAGAAAGAGAGAGGAAAAAGAGGTATACCCACCATTGTACTGCCAATCGAATTGCAGCTCTCCACGCTCGGCCTGTCGCCGCGACTAGATTTACGCGTTCGAGAGAGGCTTGATTAAATGAGAGAACCTTGTGTGTGTGTGTCTGTGTATGTGCATAATCGGATGCAACAACTTGATGCTGACTTTTTTTTTTATCTCTCTCTCTCTATATATACGCACAATGAGAGACTCTCTCGGTACACCTGTGCGCGCGCGCGGTATACAAAAATTTCGGATTGTTCGCAGTCCCAATGTCCAACTGATTTTTATTTAACGTACGCGGAGTAACTGATTAGAGAATGGTGTGCGCCGTACGTGTGTGCTTTGGTATTTAGGAATTTCCGTTTGCAAAACCCCAAGGATGGAAAATTGGCTGGCTTTATATGGCAATGATATATATACGTTTGCGAACTTTATATAGTTTTATTTACTACGAGATTTATTATTCTTGGGTGTTTTTAATTAGATATTGAAAAATCTCGAACGTATTGATAATAACGTAATTCGAAAGTGAAAACAAATATTATCCATCAAGCGTAAAAATGAGATTAATAAACACGACTCTCTCCGCGCGAACAAACGAGAGTCGAGAAGAGAGAGAGACGTAACAAAGTACGCGAACGAAACGAAAGAACCACACACTCCAAAAAAAAAGAAGGTAGGAAACGAGGTACACACAGACACTGTAGGAGGCCATAAATCCATGGCAAGTAAAAAAAAAACAGAAGAAGAAGAAGACGCGGGCACGTGGTATATATCGGGCCCTCCTTTAAATCATTGGACAAGCATCGCCGCGAGCAGCGCGCGAAGACTCTCTCTCTCTCTAAATAAATAAACAAAATGCAGATTAGTCAGAGAGAAAGAGAGAGAGAGCGGCAAGCCGGTAAATCATCCTTCAGCAAAACTCATTACATACGAGCGAAGAGAGCGCCAGCGTTATATTATAATACGAATCCATCAAGTTTTTAAATTTGTGAAACTAGTTTAGCTTTTTTTTTATGAATGAGCTTTTATGGTTTCTATGTTTGCTCTTTTTTTTTTGCTTGCGGTTTTGTTATATAGCTGGATGTGGTTGTGAATCATCTTTGTCATTTGTGGTTTAGATAATCCGCGATGAAATATTTCAGATGCTATATCGATTAGATATTCGTTAGAGAGACCGGAAATGCATGTTTTATTATATTATAGTTTTCACAGATTTAAAAAAAAACAAAAAAAAAGTGTTCCATCTAGCAATTCGAGTTTCGTTATCGTTACACTATCACGCGGCTGCGCGCACTGATTACATCGGTATATAAAAGCCCTTCCCGAAAAAAAAACTAGTCGTTTGACAAAATGCAAAATTCGTCAACGCACGCGCTTAATTAAAAAAAAAAGAGAGACGAAACAAGCGTCGTCGTCGTCGTGCATGTAAAACGCGTTACCTCGTTTCCGCAGGGCAGCTCTCAATTAAGCCTCATGGCTCCACGAGCGAGCCAGTTATATCGACGGGTGCATCGTGTATACGCTAATTGCGCAGTGATAACGCAGTTTGTCGTTTTCCCGAAAAAAAAAATTAAAAAAAAAAGAACATCGAAATTGGCTTATGGTTGTTAGTTTCGCGCGGAAACGTTAATTATGGTTTAGGACACTCACAGTGGATATTGTTTTGATGCATGCTCGTTATGGTTGGTGACGGAGAGCTGCAGGTGATTCGATGCGGAATAGAGATTGGATTTGATTGGGATGTAGTTTCTTTTTTTTATTTTGTTGATTGATGGTAGCAACGGTGTAGTGACAGTGTTCGAATTGAAATGGAATATTGTTTGGTTTTTTGACAAGTGAAGATGGATTCGAATTATATATTTGAATGTTGACGACGTTAATTTGATGATGAGTTTATAGTGAATTTAGGTCGTGAACTCATTCTTTTAAAAAAAAATTTCTTTTAATTTCAAAAATGTATGTATGCGTTACTACATTAATCTCATACTATGTACACCCGATATATCTACTGCAACTACTACTTGTATGTACGCTATACATGTTAAAATATCTAGTGCAATATCTACTGGTGTAAAATAAAAATCTCAATGTATGTACTAAATATCACTATGCGATATGCTTGCGATAATATATGTAAATCTTGAATATGCAAAATATATTGCAATATCTTCTAAAAGAGCAGCGCTGCTCGTATATATTATATGACAAAATAAAATAAATAAAAATAAAAAATTTAATTTCCACCAAAATTCTTTTTTTTCATTTATCACCCCATTTCCATGACTTAACCTACATCAAAAACTCATTGCTTATCCAAACAAACAAATAAAAAAAAATGTTCTCGTCTCTCATAGTTTTATTTTTCAGTCGACCAGAGTATATATATACACAGACTGTCACCTGCTGGGACGCATCACGCGGAAGAGAGGGCGGGATATACACGTGTTTTGCGCGCGCGCGCGATGGCTGCATGATGCGCACGAGAGCGAGAGAGAGAGAGTCTGGGATTAAACGAGAGAGCTTATATAGCCGTCTCCCGGTAATCCGCCAATTAACGGGCCATGAGTCTTACGCTCGGGCGTGCGTTACGTCAATTAATTTGAATTTTGATCGGGGGGACACAACCCACCTATATATTCCTCTACTTTCGGCATGGTATAGCTTGCGTTGCCGAGGGTTTTATTTTTGTTTTTTGAGGGTGAGCGCTTCTCAGTTTTCTTTGTGATTATTTTTACGGTAATTATTAGGAGTTTTAATATATAATATTCTTGAAAACATTTTTATTATTATACGTAAAAACTGTGGACATTTTCGCAGAAATTTTTTTTTATATATTAGTGTTTTTCATTTCGTCATAAAGGAATCATTATTGTCAATACTAACTCTCTTTCTTGATTTAGTATTTTTAATTACATCTTTCACAAAATTCGTAATAAAAACAAAATTTTAAAAAAAACTCTAACCATTCAAAAAATAATCAAAATCAGATCTTCCCGACAAACCATATCGAAAAAAAAATAACACGTTGAAGCACCCAAAAGAAAACTCATCAAAAAATCATAGCAAGAAATCAAGTTGTCATAGCAATCTTACCTGAAAGCCCTCACAAGTCTCCACATGGTCGACAATAACCGTTGATCCAACAAAAGAAGAAGAAGACGAAATAAAAAAAAAAAAACAAGCGACAGGAGCATCAAGCAGCAGCAAGCAGTGAACGGAACTGTGAACTTCTCTTGAACATCTCTTTGGATTAATGGATTAACTCGGTTCCCGACATCAGCGGCGTCTGTCACATTTAGCCGAGCGATAAATCATTCGCGCGCCCAGTCACTTCCATTCATCGAGCGCTCTCGTCATTAATCATAAAGAAACCGCCCGAAAATATATATAAACAGCTCTGCTCGTACGTTTTTTTTTGTGTGTAACAGTTTCCTATAAATAATCTGCAATGAAACGAAACAAAAACAAACAAAAAATTAAAAGAAGTACAAGCTCGATAAAAAAGACTTTTCCAAGAGCTCGCTGCAGCTTGATGCGAATTTCTGGAATTCACTGTCGCTGCTGCTGCTGCTACTGTCGTTTGTCACCCTCCGGGCAAAACACCAAAGAAAACGAGATGCTGTGACGCCGAAAAAGGGAAACTATCTGTAGATCGCAAAAGGCTTTTTTAGGATTACGTGCTTCAACGTACATTTCGCGTTAAACACTGTCGTGGTGAATCCACATTTAAAATAAAATTTTTTACTTGAAATAACGAATAATTTTGTAAATCTGAATAGAACAAATTATGCAATAACTGCACACAACACCTAAATAAAACAAAAACCAGAACAAACCATCTAGAAACGAACGAGATACATGTAAAAAAAAAAGATCATATCGAACACCAGCAAACGACAAAAAGCGAGAGTATAGAAACACGCACCGGATACCCGACAATCAGAAAAAAGTATCGCAGCAGCCTCCAATTTCGAAAAAAAAAATCCTTATCAAAACTCGTGTATATATGGAGCGACACCTATACCCATTAATCTTTCCGGCGAACAATCCGTCATCGTTCGCGCCTTCAAAAACCAAAAAACCCCATCAATGGGCGAGTAGACGAGAATATTCAATATTCTTCAAAACCCCGACGACGACATATATAGAGAAAAGATAATCTCCGTGTCAACGTCTCGTTCATGCTCGGTTGCCGTCTGACAATCGCGGCCTTCACTCTCTCTCTCTCTTAACCCGCGGCGACGATAAATTTCACGAGAAGCCTCTCCGCTTGCTCTTGCACTTGCATCGTCGTCGTCGTATATACGCTTTTACACCCTTTTGGGCCGCTGTTTATTTACGATTGGCAAATGCTTCGAGTGTATGCTAGCTTGTATTTTTAAACTTGAGATTTGACGATGACGACGAAGTGAGGATGACATTGCGAGTTCAAGGTTTCCCATATCGATCAATGATAATTTTTATTTCGGTGGGTTATACAATTTTCATTTATGCATCGTTAATTGTTAAAAGAAAGCTTCAATACTTTGAAACATCAAACGTCTTATTCAATTTTTATTACTCTTCTCGTATATATGTACATACTTTAAAGGCCGCACGCATATAAATGTATATAAGAGAGGGATCGATTCACAGATCATGAATCACGATACACCAAACGGAAGCGTCCAAGCGCTTAATCAGCTCGCTCTGATCGAAAGTCTTCGAAATGTCCCCAGCAAAGGTATTCTCCCACGAAGACATCCTTTCGAGAAGAGAAAGCGACGACTGACTGACTGAGTGGAGAGTAGTATATATATAAGAACAAGAAAAAAAAAGTTATATATACACTGTATACTGCAGAGGACATCGATCATCTTCGTTATCGACGTCTCGGGATCCAATATGGTCCCGCGCGACGACACGTTTATCATCGCGAGAAAAGATCTATACACGAAAAAGTGAAGAAAAAAAATGATATGATGGCTCATTGACTGCGAGACTAAATGACTTTCTTGATGCGATTGGAAAATTCGATGGTTCGCGAGGATTTCCGCGAGATGCGGATGCGGAAAGAATTGTGTCGCGAGACAGGTTTTTAAGATGGATTATAAATTTGATTGATTCTTCAGGGTATTTGATTATTTTTTTTAATAATATTTGGATAATTTTTCATTATCGCTCATCGTTGGTAATGTTTGAATGTTGGCATTTAAATTTGTCCAAACTGATTAGATTCAACTAAATCTACAAGTTATACAAAAAATTTATGAGTTTGCGAAACAAGAAAAATGAATGATTTCATTAATATTTATAGCGCACTTAATATAATCCATAAACCATCACGATAAAATTGATTCAACAACGCAAAAAAAAAGTCACGTATTAATAAATTATGAACAGCGAATAAATTGCATTTCCAAGTATACTAACTCCAAACGGAAATCCAAAAAGAAAAATATCTTGCAATCATTAATTCCGATCAATTCTCAAACAACTATAACCATACAGCCGTAAGTATATATAAGTCCGTTAGTTAAAGCCTCACACGCTGAAAACAGCAGTGAGCCACGACGACATCAAAGCTTTCCGTCTTGCTTCGAGTCTCTCTTTCCAGCACTTGTCAAAAAGGAGTCCAGTCGCCGCGCCGCTCGCGCGCCAGGCAGCAGCGCCGAGCGAAAAGATTAATTGCCACGGCTTGCTCTCGCAGCAGCAGCAGCTTTTTTTCTCTCTCTTTCTTACTCGTGCTCTTTCGTTTTCTCCTGCTTGGCTTGCTGAAAATGGCGAAAAAGAAATCGCGTGTGTGTGTATGGGAAAATTCATAGGTTGCACAATGTGTCGCTTGCGCCGAGGAATTGGAGCGTTTAATAGGTGGTGTACAAGATGAAATTTTTTTTTTCATGGCAAAAAATTTAAAAAATACGACTTTCGAAAATGGGTGGGGTGGGATTTTTGGATTGATTGGGTGGAAATGGATTTTAGTTTGCGAGGAATTTTCATTTGAAGCTAAGAAGAACTATGTGTATTAATTTGTTTTTTAACCAATGAACACTTACCAATTTTCATTTATATATATCAACGATAATTCAGGATGTACAGGAAGAGTATAGGTAAAATATTGTTAAATAAAGATACACAATTTTCATGTATGATTGTGAAAATATATTTGATGAAAAGTAAAAAGAAGAAATACGAGAGAAGAAACATGACATTATTCTGCGAGAAAAAAAATTCTTTTTCTTTTTTATACGGCGATCAGAAAAAAAAACAGTAAAATAACTGTCTTATTCGTGTTTTTGTTTTTACATTTCTTTACACGGAGATATAGATTAGGACATTGAGGGGGGGATGATTAACAATTAAAACTTAAATTGCAGGGTTCACCTTCACTAGAACGAAAATATCGCTAAATCCCTAACATTCGGTCACGTCGAGGAAAAAAAAAATTGAAAAAAAAATTGTAATTAACACGTTGACCGACAGTCAAGAGGAACGTTATTATTTCTTCGCCTCCGTCTTCTCACCCTATACGCCTAAAAGTGTTTTTTTTTCTTCTATAATCAATTAGTTTCATTACTTTATTGTATTATTTTTTTTTACTATTTACACGCACTGCGGCGCGGTAGTAAATGTCTTTAGGCAATCGCATAATATATTAGAATTAGAAAGATAATTTGCTATTGAAAACGTCGCTCGATTACTTCTTATGTTCAATTGCCTAACGACATTCACGATCGACCGATCATAAATATATTTATAATAGTGTCGCTTGAAAATAACTCTACGAATTATATAAGATTTTACTGGGTAGATTCGTGTCGCTCTTTTTGTAAAACCTTAAAATTCAACATACATACTTGTTTTTTTGTCAGTCTCTTTGAGACGGTAAAAATGTGAGGTTCTTCGGATCGCTAGAAATTACCCAGTATACACATCAAGTTTATACTTTTTTCCATACACATTTTGTTTTTTTTACCATATACTGGATGTCGCATCGTCAACTGTACATTCTTCGCTAATAAGTAATAAATACACTCGACATCGTTCGCATACTTCAAATACAATTATATATTATATATAGTACAATGCCTCCAGGTTAGCCTTTTTTTTCTTTTATACAACGATATCGTCTCGCGCGACGTTAGTAAACATCAATTTTTTCCTCGCGAAAACTCGAAATTTTAGGTTTCTCACGCGCAAATTGAAGAAACCTAAACTCACACGTACATCCACAACCGAAATATCGATAATTTTGTTCAGCATGCAAAAAAAAAGAAGATAAAAGTAACAACATCCGTTTATCACAACTCAACTCGCGGCCGAAAAGTAAATCCAGCCGCACTCGACAAAAAAAAGAGAGAGAGCAACACATTTTCATGTCTTTTTTTCTTCTTTTAGGATCAAACGGTTCTCGATCACGCGCAGTCGAGAGAACCAAGCGACGAGGGACTATGAGGACCGCCAAGAACACCAAATGGTGGACTCATAGGTGGACCACCACCACCAGGTCCACCACCGTAAAGTTCCAATTCGCTCAGACCCGACGAGTCCATACCGCTTGGACCCAAACCACCTCCAGGACCGCATTTGTCGGATTTGCCTTCTTGCTTCAGTACCATGCGTCGCCACTTTGCTCGGGCGTTTTGGAACCACACCTGCAGAACAACAAAGAAGAAAAAAAGAAATTTTTTTTTTTTTAGTTTTTTTTTTTAATGAAACGCATTGAATTGAATTTAGAGCGCAAGATCGCAACCTCGTTTCCGAACAATCGAATGCAATCTCCAACAGAAAATCCCATTTTTTTTCTTTATTCAAGAAAAGTATCACAGCCTCTGAAGCAGAAAAATCTCGCGATAACCGACAGGTAAAAATAAAGGAAGTCGAGACCTTTACGTAAAAATTCGACTCTCCATGGATATGCAAATGTCCCTCGGCAAAATACAAAAGTATCATATCTTATCTCGCAAAAAGGCATTGTTCCATCACGGTGCGGCTTCGATTCCCCCCCTTGTGTATATACGTATGTGTGTGTGTGTAACACCGGGAGGGTCGCCATTTTGCGAAAGAGATACTCGCCGTGTTGCACAGCTCCTCCCTCGCGTATCAAAAGTATTTTTCGATCTCTCTCTCTCTCCCCTCTTTTGTGCTGTATAGAACGAAAGACGAGATAGAAAAAAAAAAAGAATTCGATTGTAGAAAAAGTTTTGAAAAAAAAAACAATAGCCAAAGTCGCGTATACACACACAAGGGAGGTGGAGGAGGAGGAAGAGGAAGGAGAGAGAAAACGCGCCGCGAGAGCTGCTGCTGCTACTGCTACTGCTGCTGCGATCAATATCAGGCAAGATGGCGTATATATATACACTCTCTCTCGCGACGAAACGAATACAATGGCCCTTCTCTCCGCGAATTTTTTTTTTTTCGTCCCTCCTTTCTTCGTCGTTGTTGTTTCGATTTTTCGTTTTTTTTTTCGGGCGCGAGATGTAGGTATATACACGAGAAAGTTTCGAAGGTTGTACAGTGCTTTCGAGAATTGTGGGAATATGTTTCACTTATATATAGGTATAAAATTGAGGAAGAACTTTGTCTTTGTTTCGATAATTGTTGGTATTACGGACGAACGACATTATACAATTCCACGGCGTTGTTGCTGGCAACGCGGCATTTCGAAATTGTCATCGATTCCCACAAATCATCGGCAATATACATCGCAATCGCTATATATATACACACGTTCCATTAGTACACATGCCGGTCACGCGCGGACAATAAAAGCCGATTTGTCAAGTCCGTTCTCTCTCTCTCTCTCTCTCTCTCTCTCTCTCTCTCTCTCTCTCTCTCTCTGCTCTCTGAGTGCGCGGCGCGGCGAAAAACAACGAGGGCATTCCGCCAATCCAAAAGAAACCAGTCGTCGTCGTTGCCGCAGACTGGATTCCATCGCACGACACGTCGGGGTTATGATGGGGATGACGCGAAACGCCGAGGCAAAACCCAATGAAACATTTATGTAAGGGCCTTCGGGGCAAGTACATCTGGCGCGGATACTTTTCTATTTTTTTTTTTTTTTTTTTGCGAGCGCGATATGTCGCCGCGATGGCGGATGCATTAGAAGCTGCATATACGGTTTTCGATGGAATGACGTTAGAGAATGTCGCTTTGCTCGATGTATTTTCTTTTACTTTTTTTTTGTTGTGGTGGTGTGTGTTCGTATTGTCACGGGTATAGAATTTGTTATTAGGTAATGTCGAGATGAAATGTTCGATGTGTTATTATAGCGAGAAGTTCTGCGAATAATTTAATTAGTTTTGTGAAAGTAATATGTATTTTTTGTTTCATGAAGACTAGTTTTAATTGACGGAAAAAAAATTGAGGATTTTGTATTTATTTGTTAGTTCTGTTGTAAAACCACAGAGTTTAATGAGTTATCGAGTTTATACAGTCGAAGTATTCTTGAGAAAGTATATATACTTATAGGTACGAGTTAGATTTACGTTGAGCTGTCTTTTTAATTGCTTGAATTTTAGTTGTTTCCCTTTTTGTTTGCAATAAAATATACTTCCATTTCACATCACGAGTATCGTACGATTCAATTTTATTATCAAACTTGATTCGCAACATTTTGTTCTCCGATTATTTTCCAAACTCGAAACATCATTTTCCAAACCTACTTCCCTGTCCAAAATATCTTCCATCAATATAACCAAAATCTTCCATGGAAAAGAAAAAAAAATCCTCCACACCCAACCGTTCAAAGTGAAAATCTCCAACATCTCGCTCCACCATCAAGAAAAAAAAACACACACACACACCCTTCAGACTTTGAAGTTGCTTAGCACGCGCACGCGCAATCAGCGTCGTTGCTCTCGCGCGCAGGATAATTGGGGCAAACTTCTCTCTCCCCGGAAAAGAAAGCAAAGCAAAAAAAAAAAAAGCGAGAGTTTGTAGCATTGGGTGATTTATGCGTGAACGCGCGGGCACGGATTGACGAAGTGCTACGGCGTCGACGGAAATATCGTCGGGGCGAGAAAAAGGGCCACGGCAAGCTTAACACAGCCAGTAGCAACGCTAATTGGAGGCTGGAGTGTATGCAGCAGCACTATACTGTGTGTGTATATATATAATACCACGTCGAATATTTCTTACCCGTCGGTACGCTCGCTCGCAAAGTCTTACGGGCCGTCCTATGTATATATACAATTCGAGTGAAAAGTTCGAGATTTTTTTTCATGTCTGACATGTGACGTTTTTTTTTAATCGAACGTCATTCATAGACAAAACATACGTCAATGTTACAATCTTATCAACTATATGTGACTCATTTTGAAAAAAATAACCGATATAAACTCACCTGCAACACCCTCTTCGGTAGACCAGTCTTCTGCGACAACTGTTTCAGATCCTTGGCGTCGGGATTGTGATTGATCGCGAAGTAACTCTTCATAGTCCTCAGCTGATGATGCTTGAAACTCGTGCGCATCCTCTTCGTTCGACTATTCGAGCCTGGCATACCCGGTGTACCTGGACCACCGCGACCGAATGGCATGTCTATGTAGTCGGCGTTCAGATCTGCAATGACGGAAGAAAAAAAAAAAGAAAATTCGTCAAAAAATTTATTTAATTTTACTTTTTTTTTTATGACGACGATGAGTATCGCGATCGACGCGTGGTTCATTAGCCGTAAAGGTTTTACAAGAGCAATTACAGGTAGCTCTAGGAAAGGCAAATAGTCTTCAGCCACGCGAACTCTCCCGCAGTCGTCCGATAATTGCCATCGGTACTACTATACCACCACATAGTCATTGTGTGTGGCGCGCGAGCGGCATGAGCATTGTCGTCGATCGACATCTCTTTAGTTGTTGAATCATTTATGAGAACGTGTTTGTATGTATTTGAGAGTCTTCTTGTTTTTTTTTTTCTTTTTTTTTTGTTCTTGTCGAAAGATGCAAAGTGAGATGTCTATAAAGCACTTTGACGAATTATATTATACTTATAAAGGCGTTAGAGCGGGCAATTAACAGCTTTTCTTTTATATATATACTTGTCGACAAAATGCAGGTCGCGTAATAATTCATTGTATGTATAATTGAGCGATCGCCGTATATATATGTGTAAGAAAACGAGAAGAAAATGCCTATATAGAGATTAGAGAGAGATATATACTAGGGAGGCTTTTTATCCGGTGAGAATCAGTTGAAAAATGCCCGTCGCCGGTGGCACTTCTAAGCTTTCTATCTCGCGGTGTATATCTGTTTCACGCTTTGATTTAGGACGACGGCAGGTGCCTGCGTGCATGTCGCGCGGCTACCACTGTGCTGTATCGCGCGCGCGGACGTGTGCGTATGACGTTTTTCCTTTTTATTTTATTTTATTTTAATTTGGTTGATGTAGAATTTGGAAAATTTTTTATTTCTCGAAGTTATTTTCTTTTTTTTTTTTTCGGATGATGGCGAACGCGAGGATAATGTAGGTTTTCTTTTTTTTTTTTTTTTTTTGGAGTTTTGAATGTAATAAATGATTATTGTTTGTGGGCTACGTGTATTATGAACAAAAAAACACTAGATCAAGAAAATTAGTTCTCAGCTATATCACTTATTATATCAAGTGAAATGATTGATGCATAAATATAAAAGTACAATGGAAGCCAATTCCAACCGATGAAAGTTCAAAAATCGCGTAACACTCCATCTATGCGTTAAATCTATAACGAAACAATTGTCAAAATCAAAAACAAAAAGATAAGCGCAACTCGTGTGTGCTATACACAAAACAACGTTCCCACGCTGAAAGGATTGCAGGGCGGAAAGCCAAGCAAGAAGAGATCACCTGTGTGTGGAGATCGCTATGTGTGTGTGTGTGTACAAACGGCCTACGCGTATACTGGATTTATGCGCTGCGACCGGACAAATTTTATCGGAGAGAGAGAGAGAGAGAGAGAGAGAGAGAGAGAGAGAGAGAGAGAGAGAGAGAGAGTCGCAGTGGCAAGCGGCGCACGCCCACGCACCTTCGTAAATCACACGGCGGCTGATCTGGATCTCTCTTTCTCTGCGACTCCGTTTTTTTTTCACGAGAATGTTTTTTTTTTTTTTGTTTTTGGAGTTTAGATGGAAAATGTAAGTTTTTTTTTAAAGAATTTTTTACGGAATTAAGTTGAGTGACACGAGAGGAATTTCAGCTGTGAAAAATCTGAAATTCTCGCGGGAAGTTTTTTTCTTTTTTTTATTCAGTTTCGCTCTGAAATTCTCGTCGAAAAACGTGTACTTCTTATTTTCATGCCCGCACGCACACGACTCGAGCGAAAAAGGGGGGTAAAAAGAAGGCATAATTTACTCGCGAGTGTTAAACCTTCGTTTCGCTCGAATTTTTCTAATTTATCCTTTTTTTTTCTTTTTCTTCTTCTTCTTCTACGCCGTCCATATATACGCGATGTTCATTCTGTCACTGTTCACATAATTTAATTTCGCGTGTCTCGACCGCAAATGGCTTGACGCGATTATCGGCTACTCGCGATCTAATGATATGCACTCGCGCGCGGGTAATGTATCGTATATACGCGAAATGTAAGGTTCGTGTATATCGGACGAAATGATTTATACTACGATCGCGTTTGATTTTTCTTGGTGGGAAAGAGAGTGAGAGAGAGAGAGAGAAAAATTATTCGACAAGTTTTTGAGACTGATTTTTGCATTTATGTAAAGAGAAATGCCCCTGGTAGGAAAATACCGTGAACAAATCGACATTTTTCGACATTAGGCGTTATTATAAACAAATAACCATTTAAATTTGACTGATAACTTGTTAGCTTAAAAGTTAAGGTCTATATAGTTAACAAGTTAATAAATATTGAGACCGATATGTTGTCAAATAAAATGATTTTTGTTAATAATTTGTTATTTTTTTTACGAAAACAGTATCGTCAATGGTGTAAGTAAAATCGTCCGTATTTTTTTAAATTATTGTGTAATAATTATTATTTCTATACGATATGGTACATGACCGTAACTAATATAAACTTTTTTGCAAATTAAGTGTATATAATTTAATTATTTAAAGCATGTGGCTTTTAACGTCTTAAATTCGTGAAAAATTCGTGAATTTCCCGTCAAGCTTCGTACCAGGGGCGCATAGATACCTCGTACAGATATTGAAAGTTTTCCGAATTTCCGATGATTCGTCGAATATATTTTTTGCAATCTTTAACAAAAGAAAATCGAATAAATAATGAATTGCATATACTAACACGACTCGCCAAGGCTATTAGCCATAGCCTCAAGATCCTTAGGTTTCCTCTTCCTCGGTCTGCCCTTCTGCCTTGGCGCAGGTGCTACGTTGACGGGGGAAGCGCCATTGAAGTACGGCGTAACCATTTTCGGCGGCGAGCCAACGACGACAGGTGTCTCGACGATGCTCGTCACCACCGGCACTGGACTCGATTGCCCCCCAGCCCTCGTCGACGCCGGTTGCAAGTGATGCATGTGAAACTCGGGCGATGGAAAATTTTGCGTCTGATAGTGCGGACCGGCTGGATAAACTTGACATGGTGGACTTTGCGGTTCGCCACCTGGTCCACTTCCAGCACCACTAGCACCACCGGGACCACCACCGCTACCCATCTCGTAATGCATGCGACAAAGTACAGCGCCGTCTCTCATGCCAAAATGATCGCCTTTGGTCAGTGGCACCGAGCACGCGACGCACGAGAAACAGCGCACGTGGAAGACCAATTCTCGCGCTCGCATCACCAATTCCGAGGCGAGAATTGCCGCTTGACAACGCGCGCAACGCTTCATACTGCCGAACATCCTGCGAACAGAAAGGAAAATCGAAGATTCGTTAATTATGTGTGTAAATCATTCGTGGGAGGCACGTATATGTATATAACTAATTGCCAGAAACGAAGATTTGGTTTATCGTCGATATATATATAAATTGAAATATATAATATATACCTATACCGAGGCAAATCTCATCGCGCTCGCGCTTCGTGAATTAATGAAAACCAACCCAATAATTACCGGCATGTCCGACAATAATCGCCGTATGGTATATATATGTATGTATATATATATATCCGAATGTCTCTCTCTCTCCTTTTTTTTTATTTACGCATCCGATATCAAGACTCTCTCTCTCTCTCTCTCTCTCTTTCTCAGTGTGGCTTGAGAAATATGTAAATGCAGTCTGACATCGCTACTGCATTAACGGCACCCAGCAGTCTTCCATTACGTTGGGCGTGCTATGTATACTGCAAGTTTTCGCTGCTATCGCTCGCCGATATCTCCCTCGCCGACTACCAGTTCTCTCTCTCTCTCTCTCTCTCTCGCTCTCTTCTACCCAGGCCGCAATCTCTCTCTCTCTTTCTCCCTTCCAAATATATTGCTACCAAGACTCAATAATCTGCTACACACACATACACACACCGGATGTTCGAAGAAGAGAGTGATGCTAACTATATCGGTTGAGTATTTTTCTTTTCTTTTTTTTTTGTTGTTGAAATGTTGTTGAAACGTGCGATTTTAGAAACTTTGATTTTGATAATTGTGAGGAAGGAGTTCCGAGAATAACGAGCGCGCGCGTTGGAGAATTTTCGATTCAACAAAAGCAAAATAATATCGAATTTGGACGTATTCCAAGAGATAAATCATCAGAATCTGCCATATTTACGAGAGTGAAACGCACACTGGTCGTCTCTTGAAACTACAAAGCTCCCGTTTTGAACGTTTAATTATCTCTATACCGAGAATATATAACAATAATCGCACGCTTGTGTGAGAAAAAACAGAGCTATGCTCTAAACAGTGTGGGAATACGTGTGTAAGTATGATATTAATAAATGCGCCCCGCAATGCCTAAAAAAAAATACACATAGACACACACACCCCTTTCACATCATATATATCCCGTGGTGGTGATGGTGACGTTATACATTGAGAGGATTTAACACTTGTGCCGTGGAAAATGTCTTTTACGATTTACGTTGTTACGGTTTTTTGGAGAAAAAAAAAAACACTCTATGTTTTGGATGATTTTACGCTTCGGTTGCGTTGTAAAGCGCGAGGGGATTTTTTTTTTTGCGGATCATTGGATTTTCGTGCAGTGTTTGCGCCTCCTTTGTCGGATTTTATTGCATGGTTGAAGTACGATGGAATTTTCGGTGAGATCAAAATGTACTTATGTGGATTCGAAGAGAGATTATTTCTGGATCATTGGTTCAATGTTTTGTATCAGTTTTGAATAATATTTGTTTGAAGTTGTATATATAAATCGAATATTATTCATGATACTCTGTAAATTCAATTAACTACACATTCAGAAAAGTAAATGTTGCAATAAATGAAAAATAATTCTATTTTAAACGCAACGATCAACTCAAATATCATCCCAAAAGCGACGACGCAACAATTACTCGCTGGATTTCCCGTCAGAGACGGCAGTATATGTGTGAAAAAAAGGTGGGGACAGCACACCTCTATAGATGTTAAATATTTGCAGCGATCGACAATAAGCGAGCGAGAGAATTGTGAACGCCCATAAAATCTCCTCTAGCGCTTATATAACGCGAAGGCTTCCCTTTTGTCAGCGTAACATATATATAGATCCCCCGAAAATCGTGCATATGGTGCCGCACGAATGAATGTAAAACTCTGCGGGTGATGGTCCCGCTTGCACGATTTTCAGCTTTGCCTTTTGTTGTACTTTATACAGCATCGTTATCCAATATTGTATACGCGTGCCGTTACGAAATATTTTACTTGGATTCCCGTAATATAACTAAGAATTGTAAATAAATAAAAATAAAATGAACGTTTAGCTTCGATAGATTCGTTCGAACGAAATAAACATCTATCATCTCGAGAGGATCGGCAATTCGAATATTTCATCGCGCTTTAGTGGCGAGAATGCAAATTTTGTCGTTTATTTCTTTTTCGTAGATCGCGACAAATTTCTCGACTTGTTATTTATCGCGTAGGTAACAATCGTCACCGCCATACATCAGAGCTTGTGTGTGTGTATGCGCTTGAAAATTTTAATAAAAACAGTTTGGTCTCTCTCTCTCTCTCTCTCTCTCTCTCGCGAGGGAGCGCATCGCATGAGTAATGGCGGCGAGTAATTCAATGCCGTAATCTAGATTAATGCCGTCGTAGCGAGGTTTGCAAAAGCTTGTGTGTGTGTAATGCGGTTGTCCCACGAGAAGTCCCGTCGGAGAAGTCGCGAGAGAGAGAGAGAGAGAGAGAAAAACTTGCAGTTTTTTTGTAAGATCGTAAGATTGAGAAACTGTGTGTAGTTGTGATTTTTCGGTATTGTATTGTTTTGGAACACTGTAGATCACATGAATTTTTGGGAAAATTTATGATTATTTATTTCGATTTTTTTCATCTGAAGCTTTGTTAAGAATTATCAAAATCATCAAAACTGTTTTTAAAAAACTTAGATGATGGACAATACATTTTTCATTCAGACAAACAAGATGAAAATTATGAATCGCTAAAATTTTGCGAATGAACTTTTGTCCGCCGCACAGTAAAAGCTCGTAACGACTTTCCAAGCTTTTACAATAACGTCCTCGACGTTTTACGACTTTGAAATCAAAATCACCAGCAAAGAAAAAAAATCCACAATCTCTCGCAAATCGCAACAACAACAACAACGTATAGTATAGGGTAGCAACATAGTAGGAAGAAGAAGAAGACTTAATCCGAGCAGAAGAAACCTGATACCCAAGAGCGTTCTTCGTCTCTCTCTCTCGAAAGGTAGGTTGGCATGCTTTATGCGGTGACACTCGGACACACGACTCGCTCGCGGGATGGACCCCTGCTGGCGTTGTATATACCCCGAATCCCCTTTTATCCAACCACCTTCCGCTTGTATACTCTCGTATTTTCTCACTTTCTTTTTCTCAACTATGTTTCTTTTTTTCTTCTTTTTTTTTTAAAGATATTTTTTGATTTTACACATTATATACCGAAATCTGGAAAGATCTCAGAGAGCATTCCAAGCTCCCATAAGAGATAAAGGCTGCAATTTTTGTTCTCAGCGGGCGTCAATCACGCCTTCCTCTCTCTCTCTCTTTTTTTGTCTTTTTCGGAGCGATTTGCGACGTCGTATAAGAAGCCGCGCGCGGGTTGCTTGCCGCGGTCGCCTGCCGAGAGAAAATGGGGTGTTTGTCATGCGTTTAATGAAAATCGTAAGCCTGCTGGACGTTTACGAGATTTTGGGGAAACTTCTTGCGGCGATAAAATTCTTTCTGTCGTTTTTGATTAATTTTTCTTTTTTCGTTTTGCGTGAAACCTTTTTATTCATACAAATTGTTCAAAAAAAAAGTTCGTTCTTATCAGCCGATATAACGATCTCCGAGTAATAAATCTTTCTCTCTCTCTCGGAGAGAAAAAAAAGAGGAGGAAAAATTTCACTTCGCATGTGTACTGCACTAACTCTCTTTCGCGGTATTATCTACCTGAGCGAATCTCGACGGCCTTGAAGTTTATACAGCAGACACGAGAAAGAGACTCTTCTCTTTTTCGGACTGCAAATACGACATGAGAGAAAAAGTTATCCAGTAGCAGCATGCAGCAGCAGCAGCACTTTGATTTACGAAAATCTCGAAGCCTTCGTATGTATCTGATAAAGCGAACTGTGGGAATGAAACGTTCGTTCGTTTGATCGACTTTGAATAAAAAAAAAATAAAAATTGTTTAGGAAGGTGCAACGACCAAAAAAAAAATAACAGAACAATTTCTTCTCTCACCTCGTACTTTCTTCCGTCGTCGTCTCTTATCTCGAGGTTTGTATGTGTACGCAGGCGTGTACGCGTAATGATATATAATGTATCGCGTGCAGGTGTCACGCGCTACAAATGCTCTCGTTCGTTTTATCGTTGCCCCGAGATCTCTTTCTCTCTCTCTCTCTCTCACTTGCGAGAGAAGCTATAATCCCCCAGACCCGAGCATTCATCACTTTTTTAGCTTGAAAATATATAATGCTCCGCGTGATTCTCAACAATTGCGAATTTTATTTTATTTATTTTTTCTTTTCATACAGCAATAATTATTCCGAAGATTCGGAACTTTACAGTCGTCAAGCAATTAACGTCGGTTTCACTCAACAAATCCTCCTCCTCGTCGTCGTCGTCGTCGTTGCAAGTGATACAAAGAAGAAAACACGACGACGGCGTCAAACGAAGGATGACTACTACAACGCGTCAGCGCCTCTTCTCTCTCTCGCGAACTTGGTAATTGAGCCATAAGCATCTCTGCCGTCGTCTCTCTCTCTCTCTCTCTCTCTCTCTCTCTCGCGAATATTTCAGCAGGGCGCTTGCTTTTTAGTACATTAGTTATATAGCTAGGAACCGAGACTATAATTTAAACGCTTCATAATTAAGATGCGCTTTTACTAGCTTCGCGTCTTCGTTGAGTTTTGCGATGTATATACACACGAAAGATTGATTGCCGTCTAGTTTGAGAATTAGATATAATAAGAGAAGTAAAAAAAAATGTTTATTGCCGTTTATTCCTAGAATACTAGTGAAATACTATACGCGAAAATTATAACTCTCACGAGAGTGTTATAAACTTGCCTTTTCGTCGCGCGCGAGCGAATTTACGCACTTAATTAAAATAAATTAATTCCTCTATATATGTATATACTATAGCTCTTTCACTCTCATAGTATAAAAATTCTGATCGTGCGTGCGTGTGTCATAAACATTCGAACTAATATACGAGCAATCGAGTTTAGATTTTAATTCAACACCTTTGGCGCAAGGATTAGATGTCATCGACACGAAAATTACTATATCGGTGCGCGGTAAATTCGAACGAAATCGCTCGTAATTGTCATTAAGTTCTCAATACTTTGCGTAATCTAATTAAAGAACAATTAGCATTGTAGCAAATTTACAGCTCGAAGCGGAGCGAGCAACGTCGTAAATCTGTGCCGTTGGATTAAATTAACATTTTCATTCGCGGCTGATCGCCTGCCGATATAAATGTGAAAATCTTTTATATCTAATCAGAAGCTACACACCGCGTGCAACTGTTTTTATACGCGCGACAATTACCCCGCGAGATGTTTATTTACGATGTAATATCGTATGCGCGAAAAAAAAAGAAAATTGTCCGATGACAATTTTTCAGTAAGATGCGCAATTTATATACTATATACGATCGTGATTATCGGGTTGAAAAGCTCATTGATTATTCATCGATACCTCGCCGCGGCATTAGGCTTCTGTATATATATATATGCGACAGGCGCGCGCGACAATTAATTGATAAAAATTATATTATCATTAATCTTATACGATATATCGAGCTTTTAAACGCGCGCGCGCGCGTGAGAGAAACTTTGATCTCACGATGAGGAATCAAGATTTTCAAAGTATATATAATTACACAAAAAAAAAGAAAACGATGTCGACCACGTTCTTCTTCTGTTTTTTGCGCGTAATGAAAAAAAAAAGAAGGGGAAAGCTCGGAACGGTGTATATGGCAACACGCATATCCCTAATTCAATTTTAAGATACAATTTAACGCGGCGTCGGCGTATCATCGGCGAATCGGACACGCCTCGTAGCCTCTCAGCGGCGAAAAAAAAAATAAATAAAAGAAGAGAGGAGAGTATAGTCCAGAAAGAAGCTTCGTTCGCTCTCTCTCTCTCTGATATCTTCACGCGCAGGCAATTTTTACGAGCCAACTCCTTTAAGGCCCCTGAGGCGTCACGCGAAGGTGACGAGTGCTCTTCTCTCAGCCACTTCTTCTTCTTCTTCTTCTTTTTTTGCTACTTGGAAGGTCGCTGCTGCTTGCTGCTTGGCGAAGGTTTGTTTGTATTGCAAAATAAACACTCATTGGTAATCGGTTCTTTTTTTTTGTTGCTTATAGGTGGATGTACCGTTCGCGATGAAATTGCGAAATTCCCAGAAGCGTCGGTAAGTCCGTGATACATCAAAGATTTTTTGAAGTTTGAAAAAATCTTCAATTGAAGTTGCAAGAGAAACGATTGAATGATTACGTAAATTGGTTTACAAAAAAGAAAAAAAGATGTTTCGAAAGCTCCAATTTAACTTCATTTTTGAGTGTGAAAGAACGATGGCGTTTAAAGTAATCTAAATTCTTTCAACCCTCAATCAGCTTTCAGACAGCTATACAAACTGCAGTAGCAGCCAAATGATGAAGATTTCTAGAATCTTTTGCCTTCTGGGCGATATATATAAACACCAAAGAAACCTCATAAGCGCAGAAAATCATGTCAAATCATGCGAATCGCGTTGCGTGCAAAAAAAAAAAAATGAAGCGGCAAAATTTCAAGGTAGAAAAAAAAGAATATCAGCTACCGCTCGCTTATCCTGCAACAGCCAATTGATCTAACGAGACGCTATCGCCAAGGGCAAGGAAGTTGGTTTTTGTGTCCTCATTAGGTACAAGAAAAAAAACAAAGTAGAAGAAGAATAAGAGATCCACTCCTGGAAACCGCTAATTCGGCGTTGTAACCTCAAATCGCAATTGTCGGCAATTTTTTTTTGTGTTCGCGCACGTCTCGATATAATGACGTCCGCGCTGCGCAAAGCGCCCCAGCGAATCATAGTTACGCATCTGCACGCGATCTCTTTTCGCGGATGTGTCGCCCAAATGACACCTTCGCCACCGTCGCTCTGCGACTTATATCGTGTGCACTCATCTCTCTCTTTTTTTTTTCTTTTCTCTCGTGTCCGGAAAGATTCTTCTTTTTTTTTATGTGTGCGCGTTGGAGAAATTTAAAAATCGCGTGTTGCTGTGTGTGTTATAATTTTTTTTATGGCTTGCGTGTTAAAACTTATACGAGTACACGGAAATTAATTGTGGAGTTCTTTGTTTTATGTGGTGAGTCGTCGATGTAGATCTTATTGTTTGTTTATATGGATCGAGTTCTTATTGAATTTAATGGCCTGCGAACTGTATAATTAGACGCACACTTGAACTATATCTCGTATCTTTATCTGTGCATCTAATGAACTTATCACTCGAAGTTGAACTCGCATATCTTCTTGAAGAAAAAAAAAATACTTTTTTAAATTCTAATTTTAGAATCGAACAATCAAACAATGACCTATATAAAGTCGACAAAACAGCTACATCACTGAAAACCACTCGAGGCGCATCTAAAATCTCAGAGGTTCAATCAAAAAAAAAAGAAAATCCACAATATAACCCCGGTAATAGCGAAAGTTTTCTATCCAACGAAACAATAGACGAAAAAGTCGTTCTCTCGCTCAGGTTCAACAAGTGCATTATAAGTATACACTATACGCTTCCTCCGCCCCGATACACAGTTGTGTCCTTGATCGACGTCGATTCGCTGTTTATCGCAGCTCTTCGCCGGAGGTAAATGGCCGAGTCGTGACCATTAGACTCCTCTTGGATAAGTAAGGCAGGAAATAAAGCCAACCAGTGTGTGTGTGTGTGTATGTGTACTTATACTATACGTGTGTGTGTGTATGGGGGGGCTTGAATCACGATTCGACGATTCCCAGGAAAATTAATAAGACCATCACGAGCGACAATAATAAAACAATCGTGTTGTGTGCACTGCGCTTGCCGCATGCGCAGATGTCCCGATGCTGATTACCCGGAATAATGCGCTAACCAATGTCGTGACGGTTTTTTTTTCTTCTTCTTCTTCGGCTACTTTTGCCTGATTAGCTTAATTTCGCCGACCTTCAGTTCTAACGATCGATGTATGTACGTGTGTGTGTATATGGAGCTTTGACAATTTTCTTTATTTTTTTTTCTTTTTTTTAACGATGAACCTGTATATATACTTTTTTTTGCAAACGAACACATATTCACACGCAACGCGGAACTGTCCTCTTTTTTTTATTTTCACAATAAAGATCAAAGGACGAGCTCGGTTTTTCTTTTGGACACAGACAGAAGAGAAGAGTTTCCGTGCATGCGCCACCGCGCGATTGTTTCCGCGAATGGAAAGGGCAATCGTGAGAGAATTCTGATTGAGTCGACTGCGCGCGATGTATTATCACGAGTGAAACAAGAAAAAAGGTTTTTAATGCCCGTTTATGGTCGCTTATATACGCCAACAATACGCACTGGCAAATAGCTTCATTCCGTGCGATATGTCGGTGAATTGCTCCGATTTGTATGTACAAAACGGAATAAAAAAAAAACACTCACCTATAGTAATCCTTCTTACAGTAGATATTGCCATCGCGACTGAAACACGTGACTTCGCCGTCCAAGCCTTGCCGGCAATGCGAGCACTGTAGACATGAAGCATGCCACCGCCTGTCGACGGCTTGCAGGTAAAATCTGTCGGAAATTTTGAGTCCGCAACCGGCGCACACGACGATCGGACCCGACGAGTGTTGCTCGTGTTCTTGATGGCCGGACGGTGGTGTCGATGGTGGCTCGAGTTTCGGTATTGTTGGTATCGATGAGTCTTGTTGCGATAACGAACCGTCCGTCGGATGATGAAGAATCCTTTGCTGATGATGATGGTGATGATGATGGTGATGATGATGATGGTGATGCGGTGGCATACTCAAGTCGTTCGGATGCTCGTAGTTGTTGTTGCGGTACTCGGATGCGTCTGTGAATTAGAAATAAGGAGAAAAAAAAATTCTTTATTTATATTTATATAATTGATTTTAGTTTAATTCATATAACGTTCGTACCCTATTAGTAAGTAACCCCCTCGAGAAAGTCAAAGCGAAAAGTATATATATACCCTCCCCTCGAGTTCTTAACCATCCTAATGAGCTCGAGAGTTCTCAAGCTTATACTACCGCAAAAGTCATTGAATTTTCTGCACCGCGCGAGCGCGAGAGAGGGAAGCTCATCATAATCCTACTGTGCTTAAAAACTAATTCCTTCGGAACCACCCATCATATGCGACAAAAAAAAATCTCTCACGAGAACCGATGAGAGAGAGAGAGAGAGAGAGAGAGAGAGAGAGAGAGAGAGAGAGAGAGAGAGAGAGAGAGAGAGAGAGTGAAAAAAAATGTTGCGTGGAATACCCATGGAGTTTGGTGAGAGGTGGCGGGGCACGCGTGAAATCTCGACCTCCCGTTGCGGGGAGTCCCTTACGCGCGTCGTCGTCGCGGGGGGTTATAGGCAGCAGCGCAGTGCCGCGAACCAATTATCACTCGGCGACTGCGTTACACGCATAAATAAATTGCCCTTTCATCGATTTTGGTGGTCCGAAATTGTACGCATGTGTGTTCTGACAAATTGATTGTTTGTTTCTTTTCTTTTTTTTTATTTGCGAGTACGGAAGTTGTGGAAAGGAATGTCTCTATAGCTTTTTTTTTTGCTTTTCTACATTGACGCAAATAACGAGCGGATTATCTTACTGCGATTTCCCAATTTTTAATCAAACGCACGCACGTCATCAAGAAAATCATTGGTATTTCCCCTCATATTTCCCACTTGCGCACTCTCGTCGAATCGTCAAATTAAAAAAAAAAAAGGAAAGCCGATTACCGTCGATAAGTTAAAAAAAACACACACACACTAAAACTCAGTACGAACCAACCATCCCATCCGTGTGAATTCCCATCAAGAGCCTATAATAGCATATCGAGAGCCAAAACATTCACACGAGCGTATAAGCAAACCTACGATCATAAGAGAGAAAAAAAAAGTCAACTGACCTCCCGGCGAGCCAAAATCCCTGGAGTCATACGGGGTGGGAGCGTCGTAGCAATTGTTGTTAGCACAGTGCGAATGCTCGTGATGATGTATAACATTCGTCGGTTGTTGTTGCTGCTGTTGTTGCTGTTGTTGTTGATGAGTTGGCGTTGGACTCGACGACGAGGATGTGAGAGTTGTTGGTCTTGCTGCATCGCCCATTGCAGCCGGTAGACATGGGCTCAGGTCGCGGGTTGCAACTTCCGGACCACCGACTACCCCTGCACCACCACCACCAACACCACCACCGCCAGCAACACCACCTTGGCAGCTTAGTGATAATCCACTGCCGCGCTCCTGCGTGTTCGCCGGCTGCTGGAACAAGCGTCACATTTTTTTTTTTTTTTTTTTTTATTTCTTCTTTAATTTCGAGACAAACATCGTTCTCATTATCGCTTGTGCGATACACTCGCTGTTTATATCTAAATAAATTTTTTTTTATGGTCGTTGTTAGGTACGTGCTAAATAGCGGCAGTTAACAAATTTCCAACGATCGGCCGCGATAAAGGCGAGAGCTTGTTACAAATTCGCAAAACTAAAACTACGAGATTGTATAAGTCGTCGTCGTCGTCGTCGTTGTCGCTATATGTAGTGTATATCAAAGCTGCACGAATCCTTTAATTGCAGCAGCAGCAAGGAGCAGATAAACACGTACTCCTAGTAACACACGTAATCGCGATAGATAAGCACCCGATAACCGTCTCCATTACACCAGATAACCGATCTTTCTCTCTCTCTCTTTTGCTTCTGAGCAGAGACAACTTGAAGAGAGAAAAAAACGAGGTTTCTCTCTCTCTCTCTCGTCGTCGTTGTCGAGTGAAAATTAACCGGTCAAACGACACCCGATGAACAAATATACTACGGTTGAAGATTTTTTGAGCTACTATGGAGCGTGCTACCGACGGTTGGTTGGTTGGTTGGTATGTAAAAAAGACAGGAAGGAAGGAGAGACAGAGAGAGAGAGAAGGACGACGATGCTGTGGTTTTTACTTATATTGGTGTACTTTTTTCGTCGAGCACGAGAGAGATTCGATGATGATGTTGGTTTTATCGATGGGATGTTGGCTATAAGGAAGTTAGTGCAAAAGTGACATCGATCGAGTTTGTCATTCCATTTTTTTTCATCATTGATATACTTATTAGAGTTTAATTTGAAAAATAATCCGGAAGTCACTTATGTTTTTTTTTCTTATTTTCTTTTCCCTGAGAACATACCCTACGATCGATTATGCAGATGACTATCCGCATCGTCTTTAATCGAATAAACCAACCGGTTGAAAAAAAAATATATTCTCTTAATAAATGACAGTCATTTGAGTCAGATCGCATTAATGATTATAAATCTTCGCCAATCGCCAACCCACGTAACCAAAAAAAAAAGAACCATTCATATTTATGAATGAAACACACACAGCAGCATATCTCTGAAAAATTCTCACACGACTTGGCGGCTTCTTCTTCGTCGTCCTTGCCGAATTATATTGGTCGCCGCCTTTTCGTCGCGATCCCGCGCGCGTCTACCTGTGAGTGTGTGTGTCTCTTCAGCCTGCACGCGTATACACATACGAGAACTTGAAGGGGGAGAAAAAGCATCGCGCATGCGCCCTATAAGGATAAACTCACCTCGCGGCGCGAAAGTGTATATAGTATAGCCAATGATGGAACAGAAACGAACGAACGTGGGCTTACGTAAATTATTAACGAAAAAAAAAAAAAATTTTTCTAAACGTGAGAACGAAAAGAAAAAAAAACGTATTTCTCAGTTTGGTCTTCGTTTCGCGTTGCGCCAATGTATCGTGAAATCGTTGCAAGTTTCTGTATCGTTCGCCGGAAACTTGCACAAGAAAGTGTCGCGCGGCGCCTTGCGACAGGAGGTCATAGCCGCGCCGTGCGATTGAGGAGGAGGAGAAGAAAAAAAAACGAACGATCACCATTTCAGGCTGTATAGACTTGCGCAAAACTGTAAGGTGCATCGAGTTTTTTTTTTTTTTTGAAGAAGAAGAAGAAGAAAAAAAAATGGAAATGAAATTTTTATAACGCGCTTCCGGATATTATAGTGTTTTATCGCGTTATGTATTAATGTAGTAGGGGTCCAGAAACAATTTTCGTTTCATAGGCGGAAGAGTCACACACACAGCTTATCGTCGTTATACTATATACAACTACACGTATATGCGCGATAATGATAACGTGTATATAACACAAACGATATAATGTATATATAGAGCTTGCGTTTAGTCGACCTGCAACGAATAAATGCTTTCGTACGTCAGATTGTTTTAATTAAAAAAAAAAGCTTCAAATTGTAATCGAAAATTCACATTCCCACACTGTGCAACATAACGAAATTTATCACTCTCGTATACACTTTCGAAAAAAAAAAGAGAGAGAGAAACGAGAAGAAGAAGAAGAAGCTGAGTGTCGCGTAGGCGTTTTATCGCGCAACGTCGTCGCATAATAAAACGAAACGTTTTTAGGGAAAAGGTGCAGTATATATATACGTGTATATACGTTTTGCGGGGCTTCCGAAGAGCGACACGATGTTGCTACCGGCCGCCTCGTAAATATTCTCTCTCTCTCTCCCGTCCCTTTATATACACACCGAAGGAAATGAATTACGCTTTCGACATGCGCGACCGAAAGCGCCGATTTTTTATACTTGTCCCTTTTATTTTTTTTTTACTTTTAAAGGCAATTGAATTAACGTGCTGCTGCTGCTGTTACTGCTGTTGAGAAAAGAGCGTTCGCGTGTCGACTTGTCGCCCCGACGGAGAATCATACACTAGTTTTTGGAATTTATATCGGTGGCTTTTGTTATGTATAGCGAGTTGTGGATAGTCTTGTGATTGAGGATTATCAGTGTCGATCGATTTTTTTTATTAATTATTTTTCTATCTTTACCGTGGCTAAATTAAAATTTAATGTTTGCCAAACATGCTTACAATATATGCTGTTTTATTGAACGATATAGAGAGAAAAAAAAGTGGTGTTTTAGAGATAAGAGATTGTACAGTCGAGTATGTATAGGTATATAGAGTGCGCGTGAACTGATATCAAACTGACATAATATTACTGAAATAGTCACATACGGATTTTTTTTAGTTGGTGCATTTTTAACGTCATACTTTCTGTAACAAATTTCAAATTAAGTGCTTCTATTTTTACGAATAGTGAAACCTCTTTTCGACATATTTTTAGCGCTATCTCCATTCGTCGTCTTGACAAACTGCCACGAGCTTCAAAAAAAAAAAAAAAGAAAAACATTTAAAAAAAACTTTTGCAACAGAGATTTGCGAGTTTCACGTCCTACATAAACTTTGACAAGAAAATCCACTTGTTTATATTTTTTTTTTCATCTTCCCCCTTTTATACGCGCACTTCCCGAGAATCTACTAGCCGCTCGTATTTTAAAGTCGACTAGTAGTACAACTCCACGCGCTTCTCTCTCTCTTGTCGCACGCGTATGGGTTCCAATTAAAGGGCGCGCACTTACGCAATTTACTCATGCGCGTGTGTGTGATGTTTAATTGAAACTCGCGCGCGTAAGCTTCGATCCTCGAAGGTTTTATTTCGCGCAAAATTTACTGCTCGGCGAAACGCGATAAATTCATTAAATAATTATTTGAACAAAAACACCGGCAATTACATCGTACGATTTTTGCAAGTTGTATATTTATACGCGTGTTGACGTTGTTTTTATAAATGTATATTGTGTTTACGTTTGTTCAATTAATTCGACGTCTGTCGTCGATATTAACCGCGAGAAGAAAGGAAAAATTCTTTTGAATTTACGGTCCTCTGCAAAAGATATGTAATAATAGAAGGGATATATATACAATTTCGTTTTTTTTTATTCACGGTTCAACCGTGCGTCGGGGAGAAATTAAAGACGTGTAAATTTTGAGAATCACGCTGGCTGCAACCTACTCGAAGGCCGCCGGACGACGACGACGTTTCTTCTTCTTCTTTTTATTCTTATAAGGTCGCTTCATAATTTTTCATATGAGTGATTAATGATTCATGTGTATGTGTGTGTGTGTTTCGTGCACGGTCAAAGCGGACTGCGAGTTGTTTTAAAGCACCTTCGAATTTATTGTTTCTTTATGGCTATGGGAATTCGCGAGAAACGAGAAAGACAACGCGAGTAATATTTTTTGAGGAAGATTCGATAATTTTTAACGATAAAATTTGTATTTGGTAATTATGGCTTTGGTTGGTTTTTTTTTAAAGTATATGCGCGAAGATTTATCGTCCTATTTTTTGTCATGAAAATACTTGAATAAATATGAGACGTTGATTTTCAATAAAACTATAATAATGTACGCAATAATATCAATAAAGAGAAATCTTCAAAACCAACAAGACAAAAAAAAATTAATCTTCAAGCCGGCACCTCACACACACTCTTCTCATCCGCACTCCAAATGCGTTATCAATCAGCTTTCTCTCTCTCTCTCTCTCTCTCTCTCTCTCGCACTTGAAAATTGCAACATGGAAATCTGGCATAGTTTAACCTTGAAAGTATGCGCGCACATATACACGCACACTCGAGCATTATTATCAAAAGAAGAGATGCGCTTTTGCTGCAGACACCTTTACGAGCGCGAGAAGAGCGGCGCCAGTCGGCATCCTCTTTTACTTGGCGGCGGCGGCGGCAGAGCTGCTCGTAATAATCGCTATATGCATTTCGATTCTTATTCCTGACTTTTAATATAGTCTTCCGTCCGGCGCGTATATTCATATACATATATTTATTTATGAATTATTCATAAACGAGGATCGTAAATTATATAGAGAATATTTGTTTTCTTTCTCTCTCTCTCTCTCTCTCTCTTTTCACCGACGGTAGAAGATCAAAAATTGAAAATTTTACTGCGAATATAAGGATGAAAGTGAATATTACTGTCATTCAACGGTTTTCAACGCGCGTTATTTACGATTGTTGTATGGGTATACTGGAATGCGCGAGAGTCGTAACATTCTATTTTTTTTATAATATTTATAGTGTTTTATAGAAATTTCAAAATTTCTAAATACAAATTTGTATCGAATAGAATCTTTCATCACAAGTGTATATATTATAAGTAACCTACTTCTCAACCAAAACACAAGAGTTTCAATTCCACACACACACACACACACACACACACACACACACACACACACACTGCACGCATCACACGAGTTTTCTTAAAGACATCATATACAGAGGCGTTTTCCCGTCGCGCGCGAGAACTCGAGTGAATTTCCAACAACTCTAATTGCATTACCGGCTTCGTTGGATCGCGCGAGAGATCGTTTCTCTCGTTTTTTTTTCTCTCTCTCTTTCTTCTCTTTCATCCTGACAAGAAGACAGGCAGATCCATTTCTTGGTGACATTCCTTATTTGCGACGAACATAGTGTGCTTTTTTTTTCTATATACCATTCCGGAATTTTTAGTCTAAGATAAGAAAGTCGATTTTACTTTCGTCGCGCGACTGGACTTTTAAATAGCTATTGATATTGTCGAGGATTTATTCAATTATTTTCGTGAATTACGAAAACCTCGAGCATCTCGTGTGTAATTTGACGGACGAATAAAAACTTATCAGTCATAACATATATATACATAATAACAAAGAACCTCGCTCATACACATATCTTTAATTCCCATAAGTGTGTTTATACCGCAGGTCGCAAGTGAAAAATGAAGTGACAGCATATAATAGAGTCGTAACTCATAAAATCTTGATTCGTATAATAGTCATTGTGCGTCGGTGGTGTATAGGGGGGATATTCGCACGGCGATAAAGAACGCGAAGGAAGGAAAGAAAGAAATATATGATAGAGAAACAGTCACGCGAGAAAATTTTCGCGTGTCAACTTTCGTGCCGGCGGCGGATATGCCGAGCATGTTGTTTAATAGGATATATATATATACGCGAGCAGCGGCTCGCACATTGTTTGACGTTTTAGCGACGCTTATCCGAAACGCCGACAGGTGCTATTAGTCAATTAAGCTTTTGTGTGGATTTTTTTAAATCGGAAGAGTGTTTGATTAGAAATTAAGCATAAAAAACACGTTGATGTATATATTTATCGTGGATTTAACCATCAGAGCATCATTATCTACGATCAAGCTCGAATGTGAAGATATAGAAGCGCATCGTTTTGGTGTTTTATTATAACTGTCTAACCGCGATCTTTGGTCACTCGGTTGCGGTTTTGTGGATTTCAAATTTAACACGCATACAAACATATACACAGTTTTTTTTTTCATAATTCAACTGAAAATCTTCATCGATACCACGCTCTAATCGTTCGCGTATACGAGCAATGTAAATCAACGTCGCGAGAATCCAAACGTTAATTGATAAATTGCTAAATCAACGCAATGCAATAGAAGAAGAAAAAAAATATCGCACGAGTTGAATTTAAAAAGCTTTGGATTAATTGACGAAAGCGCAGCATGTGAGCGAGCGGAAAGATATTATCTCGGTGTCGCGAGATTCATTGCCGATTATATACGCACTTTTGTTTTGACTTCTGCTACTTATAAGAGTGTATTGCGCTCCGAATTTTTTTTTCTTTTCTTTCTTTTTCGCAACTGAAGTTTTATTTATAGACAGCGTACAAAAATGCGCAAACGAGGAAAGTATACGCGGCAGCTTTTTCGCGATAAGAGATACAATGTTTTAGCGGAAGATTTATCAAAGCTTTATATTGTATTATACTTTCGAATTTTTCTTAATTTGAAGAACGACAAAAATAATCCATACACAATTTGATAACGATTTTGCGAAAGTAATGAAAAAAAAAAATACTTTGCCGCTCTTTCTCGAGGCGACGGATATCTCGGTCGAGCCAATAAATCAAGAGGCTGCGCGCGGCTATCGCCGGCAGACTCTCCGCTCTCTATCGCTTTGCTTCTTCTTCGTCTTCTTCTTCTTTCTTTCTTTTTTATGCTTTATACTCAAACGCGAGAGAAAGAGAGAGAAAGAGAGAGTGGCTGGCTTTATACTCGGCAGAGAGACAATTTTGCAGTAATCGTTTTTAAAGTATCGCTCTTGCCGGTAATACGAGAATAGAAGAGAGATTTATCGGAAGGAAATCTTCGAAATAGCTTGGCTACATGCCCATATTATCCACGAAAAGATGCATTCGTATAATACGTCGCGTCCATTGAAAAGTATTTTGTCACACGCTCGAATAATAATAATAATAATCGTGTCTCGTATATATGCATCGAAGACTTTCTTTTTTTTTTTTTGTCGTCGCGAGTTCAAGGAGGGCACGCGCCGTCGTCGTCGTCTTCTTTATCAGTCGAAGAGAGAGAGAGAGAGACTAATCGACGCCAAATTGATCGCGGAGACGCGCGATTAATATATGCGAAACAGTGCGAGAGATTGTTGTTCGTCAAAAGGGGGACTAAGTCCACGGTTTTTCGTTGATCCGTCACATTTCGTTCGCGATTACACGAGAATCATTTTTTTCTCTCTCTCTCTCCCCTACAGCTCGAGATCTACATTATTGTACGCGAGATTTTTTTGTTTTAGTTTCGTACACAATCTCTCGCGTTGAAAATTGCACGTATACATTTACGAACTCTAAAAAAAAAAGAAGGTTCTTTTTTTTTTTGCAGCACGCAAGAAGGAGAGAGAAGTAGAGCGCAGCAGAATTTTCGAATTAAGCACTCGCACTAACACACTCAACTCGTCGTCGTCGTCGTCGTCGTCAGCTGCTGCACCTGCGCGATTCTATCACGATGTCCGTGTGTGCGGCACGGACACACACATACACGCACCGCGATAAATTGAACGGCATTAATATACATCGAATACACGTCTAATGTCCGTGTTTCTTTTTTTTTTCTATTCACTCGTGTAACGATTCAATCTTCGTTTCACTGCCAAATGTTATGTATATGTATTTGCAATGGAAAATTGATGTATAGTGACTCGATCGACTTGACAATCGAACGCGAAAAAAAGAAGAAAATTAAAATGTATGTACGCGAGATATATAGAGGAAAAAAAAAATCCAATATAAGCTTGAGAAAAATTCTCGCGTGGGAACAGTCGAACGATACTTTCGCAAAATATACACTCCACCTGGCATCTCGCGAACTACAGACACACACATACACACACACACACACACAGATGCAGATGTAAAAGAATCGTTCAATAAAAAAATAAATAAATAACTCACCCAGTGCATGCCGGTGTTAGGAGGGGCGCGCTCCTCATAAACTCCCATCAGGTTGGCTGGTCGGTCGTTTGGGCCAGCAGTCGCGGCCACTGACGACGATGTTGACGACAATGACAATGACGACGACGACGATGCTGTTGCACCGGCAAGCCTGGCAACGACGCTCCAACTTCGAACCGACGCCAGGTATAACTGGCTATTTATCTATCCTTATATATATTACAAATATATAATTCACAATCTCATGTCTCTCTCTCTTTCTCTCTTTCTTTCGGCCACCGCACAACTCGCACTTATACATTTACTACACACCGCAGGAACGTCATCGCACTTTGTTAACAGTATGTGTGTGCGTAGATATATATATATACACAAACAAACAAACCGAACTTTATGGAATAAAACCAACAAAAAAAAAAGAATTATATATATACATGTACACTCGTCGTCGGCTCTCTCGCTCTCGTTTTTTCTTTTAAAGCCCCGCGCGCTACGAAACCGCGAGGCTAAGTGAGAGCTAACACTGCCCGGACGCCCGGGCGAAGCCTCGGAAGAAACTCCTTTGGTGCGATGCCAACGACACCTCGTGGACGCGAGTTTCAAGCGAAGAGAGAGAGAGAGAGAGAGAGCAAACCAAGTGGGTGGAGCTTAAAATCTCATCCCCCCACTATACCGAACGTTGCTTTTTAACGACACGCCTACTTTGTAGCCCAACAGCTTGCCAGACGTTAAGGGGACGCTGTCGGTGTGCTGTATGTGTGCCTGTGTGTGGATGTCTGTCGAGCGCGAGGGAAATAAGAAGAGAACTAGATATTATAAGTGACGAGGTGAAAACGCTATGGAAAGAGAGAGAGAGAGAGAGAGTTGAGGGATGATGTTGCGCGAAGGAAAAGTCGACAGATGGAGGTTGAGAGAATTTTTTTGAGAGACTAGATTTTTCTTAATTGTGTACTATGATTGATAATTGGTTAATTTCATCCTTATCACCAAAAAACCAATAAAAATTAATCGTATATGTCTGCCGGATGATAGTATAATTTGAATGTCGAACAAAATCGATCAAAAAAAAAAAAGAAGAGAGAGTGGTAAAGCTGCGGTTTCCGAGAGTGGCATCGACTTAAGGGATTAGACCGCAACGCGTAAAACCACCAGGCGCGTATGAAGAGAGAACCCATTCACGGTTTAAAGCTTTATCAGTTATAATGACGCTCGCACGCGCCTCCAATTCATTCATCCGAATGCTCATGCTGTACATATGTTTTTATTATATGCTCGCACGAGCGTAATACCATTCGGGAGATTATTGTATTAAGGAGGTAAATTAATAAGAGGAATACACGTTGGGTATGTAAGTAAACGTTTAATTGGGAGTATTGTATTGATGTAAAAAAAGATTTTTTTTTTTATTCAAGGGATGATCGTCGATCGATATAAAAGTAATATAAGAATATCTCGATAATCGAATCCGAACGAATAAACGAATACCCTCTCGCGAAGAACAAACAAGTCGATGATCTCTCGATATGCAATCGACTTTGGTGTCTCGCGAAAAAGCAAAAACCTATCTCCGCGAGCGAGCGTCAAGGAGAAGAAGAAGAAGAAGATGAAACAAAAAAAAAAAGGCTTGAAACCCATGGCCGGATGTCGGCGGTCCGCATGAGCGCTCTCCGCCGATACTCGTTTGCGGGACACCGCGCCGCTGTAATACCGCAATTCATCTCTCTCTCTCTCTCTCTTTCTCTCTTCTCTTTCGAGAGGGAGAAAGCCGCGCGCGCGCGGCGCTCGTTGAATAATGTCTCTCGCGCAAGCCAACGAACGTGACAGGCCGCCAATACAGCGCGAGAAAAACTTATAGAGGAGATGGTTTTTTTTTTCTTTTTCTTTTTTCGTTCGAGCGTGACGCGAGTGTAATGGTTATTGAGGTTTTTTTTTCTCTTTCTCGTCGATGGGGTTGATTGAATAATTCAAATATCGATGGTTTTTTGTGTTGGTGAATGTATAGTTATGTTGACATTTTTGGGGGAAATTGTTATGAGTTTGATGTGAATGCTGAAGCTATGACGAAACGAATTTTGGACAGACTCGTGGGAGCAGATACAGTTTGATGAGTGCAATCATGAGTCTAGGTATTTTATACTGTATAAAATTGCCGCTCTCTCGAGTCACTTAGCTCTCCCGTCGTAGTTTCAAACGAATTTTAATAGTTTGTATACTAGAGTCGACACACCGTCAAAAACTAACTTTACGTTCGGAAATCATTAGTCGACAAAGTTGCTAGTCGCGCAATCCTCACGTATCGCTATTTTCGGTCTTGTGAGCTTCAGATTCATGAGTTTAACGTAAATGATAGCCATATTTTATCCCGAATTAATATTTTATAAATACTTGAAAACGATTATTTTTTTAAAAGATTGTTTAAAGATTATTTTAATCTTGACATTATTGAGCATTCTTTGTATGAATACTATTACAAAAAAATTTTCTTAAATTTGCTGCACTCTTAAAAAAAATTTCTTAAAATAAGTAAACATTTTGTAATGAACATTATATAAAAATGGATAAATAAATCAATCACTTACAAATTCGAAACTATTTCTATATAAATTCAAGCGTGGCATAACCATGCGTCACAACGTCCATCAAAAAATTTTCGACTCGTAACTGTACACAGTCGAGAAATACCAACACTAAACAAACAAAAATCACCCCTGAAAATATGAAACACGGAAAAATTCGAGGCTGCAGACATCACATTGCTATACAAGCTAGAGACACCCCACAGGCACTATTACGAGTCGTTTAGCATTGTCCAGCTATGCAGCTGAGAAGTGGCTCGTGCGGGCGGAAGAAAAGCCAAAAAAAAAAAAAGAGGGGCGCGCGCACGTTCCACACAACGCGCAGCGGCTGCGACCGACAATAGGCGCCAAACGGCTATGGCTAAATGTTGGTCACGGGACCTAAGACCCACTGACCGGCTTTTCAAGAATCTATTATATTTTAAGGGACGAACGCTCGTCTGGGGGCTTTTTGTTGCCTTTACAACCGTGTGCTCGGCAGGAAAAATCGATGGGGTCTACTATGGGAGAAAGAAAGGTAAATTTATGTTTTTTTTTCGAGATATTCGAATTGCGAGAGGATGAATGATTGCGCATACGTGTGTCTTTGATAGGGATGTTACAAATCAATGTTGCGTTTGGAATTTTGAGCAAATGTTTTATGTGTAGGATTTTTATTAATGTGTACTGTTGGATTTTGAAAAATAAATTCTTAAATCGATGGTGATTCAATTTCGCATTGAAATTTGTTGTCATTTATTTTTAATTTTAAAAAAAATCTAAAACCACACTTTTTTTACTAAAAATCTTATGAGAGATACGACTTTTAAATATACTTCGTATATTGATAAAATGAATTTTTAATCTTCAGTACAACAACAGGTAGCCAAATCAGATAAAAATCTAAAGCGTGATTTTTCGCGGCGACCGAAAAAAAAAGAGAGAGAGAAATCTCAAGAAGCAATCGTTACCACCCAGAAGATTAAAAAATCAAAAAACTCTTGGCTCTTGCATAGGATTATGTTAAACGAGGTCACACCGCCGCACAAAAGACCGACTAATCGAATTTTCCCCGCCTCGATCCTAACGCTTATCTGGTTGAAAAAATCGATCGGAGCGTCGTAGATATAGTAGTATAATTTTATCTGGCGTTACCGATCGCCGCGTAACTTTTTCTTCTTCTTCTATTCCGAAGCCCATTCAAATTTTTTGAGGAAGGCTCGCAAGTATATTACAAGAGAAGTGTTGCCAGTTGTGGTCAGTTTGTGTGCGGCGAACGGAAGGAGACAATTGTTTGGGCGGATTATGAGTTTCCTCTCTCTCTCTCTCTCTTCTTGCGGGATAATGCTTCCGGTAAGCTGCCGCTCACTGCAGTAATCCAGTTTCACGTTTTTCGACCACTCGATGCCCCCGAGGCGACGATGAATGAAACGAGTACTCAATGGAGCATATTTTACCGTAGACGATCAATTGTCGACGATGTCTTACGATGAGCAGCATGAGGTGTTGTATCTCTTTCTCTCTTCTTGAAAAATTCTCTTCGAGGGATTTCGCTTTTCGCAGTTGTGAGAGAACAACAGTTTTTTTTTCTCTTGAGTTTTTCAATGCAAGCTGCTCTCTCGACCAATGGATTTTTTTTTTGCGAAATGCGAAACTCGCTCGGAAAAGAGACGGTATTTTTGTCGTGAAATTCTGCGGTATACAATTGACGAGTGTCCTACTTTGTTGCGGCTATAGTACGAAGTATGATTTTCTTTATGCGATTTAAAATGAAAATTTAGCATTCCAAAATGAATATGAACTTTTTGAAAAATAAATCATTTTTTTTTACATTGTTTTTGGATTAAAAAATCTCATATTTCAATTCATTTATTCATTTGAAAAATGTGAACGCTGTTGCGATTGATTATATTATATTCTAATTTTTTTATTTTTCTTGAAGCTTGAATTATTAAATTTGCAGCTTGCGATTCAAAAATTATGGTGATAATCTTATGTACCGCAAGATAGCTATAGCTAATATCTCTCTTCGTTGTCATCTATAGTGAAAAAATTTAGTATAATAAATAAATTATCATTCTATTTGAAAGTCTTCCGTGATCTACAAGCTGAAAACAATCAATTCGAGCGTGTAAAGCGAATTTCGTATTTCGGATATGATTTAAATCATTGGAACTTTCATTACTTAATATAGTACAAACATAACGTCACCATGCCGTACCGCTGTAGCAAGCGTACATAATGAAATTGGGTAAAGGTACCTTACAACAACAAAAAATTCATTAAAATAGGAAAAAAATTAAGAAAAATAACAAGTCGACATCATCATCCAAACGCACATCATCTCCATATTATATACACACAAATATCAAGTTCGAAAATAGTTAGCGCAATATACATATATAT
>JAWWMK010050419.1:15716-49234 GCA_035047105.1 Galeopsomyia nigrocyanea | reverse complement strand
TGTTTGATATAATTATTTTTCGATAATCCTTGTCGAATATATTTATTCATTCGAATGCTGGAGGCATGCTATATCTTCTCAAAGTGAACAGAGATCGTGCCCAAATTTTAATTTTTAATTATATATATAATTAAAAAATAAATCATATTTTTTCTACAAAATAATTAATAAATATAAAATTAGTCCTGGTAACGTACAAACTAATCAACATCTTACCGTCTACTTCTCATACGAGTAAATCACGCGTGTAGCGCGATAAAAAAGCTACATAATAAATTTTATATAATTCCCACGACGGCAATCATATTATCAATTGCTCGCATAATCTACTATACGTGCAAACAGGTAAAAATTTATCAAAAAAAAAAGAAATTTTTTTTGTTTAACACATCAACTCAATTTACAGAAATCATGTCATCTCAACGTATACTATTAGCCATCATGCTTTTGACCAGCGTAACCGTCGTTCTCTCGTACTCGAGAGAGTACAATCAATTTTCGACAAAACGTAACGGCGTGATCGTTGGTTATACCGGACCATTATATGATCACCTGGTGAGCGTGTGCAAGAGCCGTCAAAGTGGTTTCAAATCATCAAGGAGACGAAAATTTTCAATACTGACAATGGTAAAAACATCAGTATGGTCAAATTTCTGGATTGGAATCTGAAAGGAGACGGTGCTACAGCTACTATCGTTGCTGGTGGATCTGGTTTCCCATATGTTATTGTGCAGTTCACGAGCAAAAGTGGACGTAGCATTGATTTTATTGTTGAACTTTTTGGAAGAATTTGTGTGTAATTTTTTTTTCATTTGAATCTCTTGTAATCCGGAGATGTCAAAGAAATTGGAATATTCCGATGAAATAAAATTTTTAAATGTATATTTTGTATTGTTGATTTGCATACAAAATACTCGTAGTTTTTCTTTACTTGATTTAACAATAGCGACTGAAGTTTCAGTAATTCAGTCTAAATTATAAAATTTGAAAACGTTTCTAATTTTTTTCCAACAATTAGTAGCATTCGAACATTTCGAAAGCAATTTAATTTCTCTTACATGATACTTTGAAAGAACTGTTAAATTGAAATATTTTTGCATTGCTTTTCCTTCTCAGAGACGTTGCTTTTGTTCTTTTCAAGATTGAGACGTTTGAGGTCAGGTGACGTGAGCCAGTTTTGGCAGAGGGCCTCTGTGAATAATACGAGCTGTTTGCGTTGGAAATTTCCAGACACTCAGTTTGATAAAAATGTTAATTATCTGATTACTCTCTTTTGAAAGTAGTTTGAAAGAAGTATGCACATTTCAATTGGGGAAATTAGGTAAATTTAGCTTAATTAAAAGTTATTTGGATATGACAAACTCTTGTTTTAAAAATTTGCAATTGGACACTAAGGACTATTTTGTAAAATAAAAAAACGGTCGTTAAAAAACAAGGACAAGAAATGGAAAAAAAACAGTTTATTTTGCATGTTATTTTACCAATTTTCAAGTATGCAATATTGACATGTGTTTAAAAGCAGTATAAACTATTCAGCTGCAGGGTTTAAAAAAAATGCGAAGTATATTCAACAACAGATTGCAGAAATGAGTTTCACACAAACCATATAATTCACATTATCGCGGATTATAAATTAACATATTACCACCTGAACAAAAAGGAAAGATTGAAAATATCATAGTGACTCCGCTCTCGAAAAAAATGTCAATCCCCAATCATTGAAAAACAGCTGACATACACACACAGCTGCAATTTTATTTTTCACCGAGAAAAAAAAAGAAAAAAACAATATTTTTTTTTTCATTTTACAAACTTTCGAGTGTGCACAGGAGGCGTCGTTCGAACAAAACATCGTTACCCGTATTGTTTGGGGATAAACAATGTTATAATCAGCGCGGGATTAAAAGGAGCGTTGTACACATAAAAAATCATAAATATTGGTCGTGGGGCGAACTGGAGCACAAAAAATTATTGGAATCGAGCGAAATGGAACGTGATGCACGAAGAAGGTATATAGAAGAAAAAAAAATTGAAATAGTACAATACTCGTGTGTATAAGCTTCGAGTGTGATTACAAATAGCTTATTTCAAAAAACACGTATAGCAAATACAAACTTCTCTTGCATCCGATTATATATCAATTTTCAAGCTATACCACGTAGCTTGTAAAACGCGCGATTGTTTCGTTCGTAACTTTGATCCTCGATTTTATATATATTCTAGTCGTTGACGTATTTTCGTTGCTGGGGGCAACACGTGAGAACTTTTTCCTGCACCAAGCACAGTAGTTGCCACTTTTACGGTTTTTCCCGTTTCTTTGGAACAAAATTTTAACGCCTCGCGTAGTAAATGCGCAAATAAAATCACGCGTACGACTGATTGTAAAACGTTCAATATGCGCTATACACGAGCACGCAGCGCCGTTATCAAAAATAGCCCAAACATTCATCCGTTAATTCATTCGCGCGAGGTTCGACAAAAAAAAAAATAAATTGACATCCGAATCCGAGGGAATTCATTTTCTCTCGCGCACGTACGAGAGAAAAGCGCGATCCGATACAGCGATACAACAACAAAAAAAGAGAGAAAGAGTGACGTACGTACGTCGTCCATTGGAAATTCATTCCGATATTTTCAATTAAACTTCAACAAAAGGAGTCGCAGGGTCAGATAAGCCAAAGCGACGCTTGGCCGACCGCGCAAGAAATGAAATAGCCTTTTGTACTCGCTGGCTGCCTTTCTTGGCTGGCGCGAAAGGAATTATCAAATTGGAACGAGACATTGTTTTTCCCAGTGTTGAGTGTCTGTGTGTGTGTGTGTGTGTGTATATGGGAGTATAATATGCATTCGGAGTTTGTCAGTTTCGACTGGCTCAACTCGCGACTCTCTTTTGTCAATTGGCTGTAGACCATGAATGTAATATAACTGTGGAGTACGGATTTTTTTTATCTCTTTTTAATCTTTGCATTGTTTTAAGGAAATATGTTGGTTTTGAATGTGTGTTTTATGATTACAGCTACATATAATTTATATACACGGTAATAAATATAGTAATTATACTTTTTTTACTCAAGTTGAGCGTCTCTTACTTATTTTTTAGTAGATAAGCTATGTTGGTTCTGTTCTGAAAATCATTGCTCAAATTAAGCAACTAATTTGAGAACAAAACCAACATAATTTAACTAAAAAATGACTTTTAATAGGAATTTAGGCGAGTGAATAAATTTCTTTTTATCGTAATAAATTTTTTAGTGACATTCATATCTTAATTTAACCAAAACTATTTTACTACGTAGGATCCACATTAATTTAAATTAACATTGTCAGTAACTGGAAAAAAAAAGTATCAAAAGTCGACAAAATTCCTTTTTCTCAACCAAAACAAAAACATCTTCTCCAAACTCATAGCCGCGATTCAAATTCCAATCTACAATATACGTCACACGAGTAAAAACACGCATACACGCACATCTATATGCCCGCGTGTTGCGTTGTGTAATAATAGGGGGGTTGGCGAGAAAGCGATAATTAGATGCCTGTGGCGCGCGCGGCCGCAGATGTCACGCCTGTCGGAAGAGCTGTCAGCCAAGCTAACACGGAAGCTCAGTACGCCATGCCGCTGCCTGCTACGTCACGTAAATCGGGAGAGAGAGGGAGAGGGAGAGAGAGAGACGACGCCTTTTCAATTGCTACTTTTATAGCGGCAAGAGTTTTTGATGTGAAAAAGCTCCCGCGAGTTTGTATTTGCGTGTGTAATGAATCGTTATAGATAAATGTTTACGTGAGTTTTTCGATGCGTATGTAGGTTTCGCTTGCTTACTTTTGTAGTATGAAAAAGAGGAATTTTTTTTTGGTACTTTTCCATGCGATGGTAATGGGAACTCGTAATTCGAGTGGCCGTCAAACGTACGAAGAGGAAGGTTGCATTCGCGATCAAATACAGAAAAGAAAAAAAAAGAAGGAATGATACTTGAAAAATGCAGCAAAAGTAAACTTATTTAACAAACGCAAATATAAAAGTGCTTCGAGTACACTTGTCGCGTCGATCGTAAGTAACGAAGCAAATTCAATGCGTCATGCGCGGCATTTAAAGTTTAAAAACGAAGAGACAATAGTAGGACGTGATAAATTCATCCCATTGACCTTTTTTTTTTCTTTTCCCAGGTGGAATTTAAACACGTTTGCGCTTACGTTCGTTTAAATACGTGATCCACACCCTCTCTGACTTCCAAGAATTTTTCCACCTCGTTTTTCTCTCTTTCAACCCGTGTGTTTTGTTGGCAAAATGTTTACTTTTCATTGTGCTTTTTTTGCAACGCGTGTGTCGTTGAGAATTTATATTTTTTTTTATGAACGTGCATAAACATTTTTTTTAACTACGGACGAGTCTAAAAAATTCTTTGCTTCTAAAAAGCAAAACTTGAAAAATATAAGATTGTAATGAAAAATATTGTTCTTCTGATCTCTCCTCTAAAAGTCAATTCAAATCGTAATTTTTCTAGTAATTTCTATCCCCACGAAAAAAAATCTCATCTAGATAATACTTTAAAACACACAATCACCATGAAAATTAATAAGCGACAACGGAGCTAAACTAATTCTCTCTACCGTATATTCGTGAATGCACGTCGCGCGCAATGAGAGAGATGTGGGAATATAACGTTCGAAAATTCACACATATATACACGCACACACAAAGGTACATATACGATATATGTGTGCGTTTGATGATCGATAGAATTCAAAGCGCGTACGTCATACGACTTTTAAGCGGTTCACGTTCGAATTCACACATACGGCACATATTACTGTCATTTAGCACCTCTCTCCCTCGTCTCCTATATATATGCAGTTCAGGGCATTTGATGGCAGCCAACTCACTCTATATACCCGATATATTTCGCTCGCGCGAGAACTGAAAGTTTTCCGATTGCTGCTCTCTCTTTTTTTTTCTCTTTTCTTTCTCTTCTTGAATGGATGACAGCTTTTTTTTTTGTTGCGTTGCACTTTTTTTTTGTAGATGAAAGCTGGTTTGTAAATTGTTGAAGCAAAACGGTAATTTAGCACAGTAAAAAGTTTTACTTGAATTAAGTGATAGAAGTTATTAAACAGAAAGTTATCGTGTAATGAATATGCTATCTAATGAGGTATTTTCGTTGAAAGTTTTGCAAATCACGTATGAAATTGAAGGTTGTTCGATACGGCTTAATCTTTGCGAATTCGAAACATTTTGGCGAGGGCGATCGATGAAAATTTGGTCATTAGCGATTCTGCGAAAATTTTAATTCACAAAGTCGAGTTTTCAACAACACGTTACATTTCACGGAATTTCTGCTAACGATATCGTTAAATTTCTCGAAGCTTATTCGAGCATCGAATGTATCAAAAAACGGAAGCAACGATTTTTAAAAGACTATATAGTTGTAACTATTTATCGAACGAAATTTTCAAAATGACCATCCAACCGAATATCGATGAACAATCGATATACTGTATCAATGTCATTTTGAAAGGCACGAGATGCAAAGCACGTTTCGGAATTCACGTGGCCGCCATCCGTTCGACGCTTTGGGTACAAAAGGTAATTGGTTTTGTATTACGCAATGTCCAAGGATAATTGACGCACGGAGAGAGATACACTTTTTTTAATTGAACGAATATCAGCTGAAAAACAAGAAATATGTTCATTTACTTTTTTTTTCGTTCGATAATTTCAATATCTTTTAAAAAGCCCAACGCTGCGGGTAAGACTCGAATAAACGAAGGAGACGCTGAGAAAATAGACTCACGGAGTTTTTGTTTCCTTCCGCACTTGGCTGATGTTTTTTCTCGTGCAGATCCTTTTGTCTTGGTTGGGTACGCGAAGGTAGCGCAATTACTTTAGACTCACACGAACTTTCGTGTGCGAATTTTAATTGGTGTTGCAATTTTATAACAATCGGATTTTTATATTATACAAGATTAGTTCTAATCAAAAACCAATTTTGTCGTTGTTTCTATTAACCATTGTTTGTACACCTGTTGGCAAGACGTAAGACATAACGATTTTATAGATCTACGTCAATAAAGTCTATTGGACAATTTGAATACCGTTGTAAAATGTAAATTTCAAGGATTGAATTGTCAATGAACTGAATTACAATGTTAAATTCACTAACGTAAACAATTTTGCTTTTCAATATTGATTTGAATTTAGAATTGTAATATCAAAAAATATTCTATTTGAAATATTCTACTCGCTTCTTAATCTGAAAAATGAACAAGCGAAAATATTTTATTTTTGGTGCGATAGTTTCTAAAGGCTTTTGTTACTTTAAGAATAAATTACGTTTTCTTTATACTGTTTGAACGAAAAGAGAAAAGAGTATACTTTAATTCTTCATTTTGAATAAAGAATCCATTGAAAATAAGAATCTGCCCTTCGAATAATAAAATAGAAAATACAGCAATTTTTTAGAAGATTTTATTTTTCTTTTCACTTTTTTAGTCAGAACATTCAGTTATTTACTAAAAAATGAACATTCTTACAATATCATCTTCGCTTTCGTGATTTTTTTTCAAGACTCATAATTTATTTTCTTTTTATCAATTTTTTTTATTTTAAATAATATACGGACGTTAGTCCATTACATAGTTATCTACTAACTAGAGAGCAATAGTTATTTCCGCTCGCATGGTATTACAAAGAAACAACCGTGGAGTGTGAGTTATTTTGTCGCAAATCTTATGACAAAATTATTTATGCAAAAGAAGTTAAGAAAATATTACGCAATAAAAAGTAAGCAAGTATTACTTCTTTTACAAAAGATATATTACCTCGAACAGTAAAACTTTTACTCCGAACGAGAAAATATAATTTCTCAGTTTTTACGTTTCTTAATTTTAATAACGCACAGTGTATTACATCCCATTTCAGAATACAGCTTTCCTTACATTTCAAGAACATTTCTCTTTCGCGTGATTTTTTTTCTCTGTTTCATCTCAATTTATTTTCACATCGTCTATCGATTTATGCTAATAATGCATTGCCGTGAAGTTTCTCTCTCACTCTCTTTCTCTCTATTTTCACGATGAGCTTTGTATCGAACACTCACTTTTCTCTCCAATACTTTACTCGTCACATTTCATTTCGTCGTATTGAGCTTCTCCATCATATACTCATCGTTATAAATAGATACGTATACTCACAAAAGTCGGTCATACAATTTACAATCAAATACATATATTATTCATTCTCGACGTGATTAAAAAAAAAACAAACAAACAAGGAAAAATCTTTCGCAAACATGCAAATATATAAAGCGTAATTTCGCGTAAGCTAATCCACATTTACGGCGTAAACTTCTCGCACGCACACACACACACACACTCACGTATATAAGCAAAGTTATCAAGGCAAATCATCATCTCGCAAGCTAAGGCAAGTAAGTATGAGTGGGATGGTGGAAAGCCTCATAGCGGTAAACTAATCCCTAAATAACCGCGATGTAATACTAATAGGAGGCGCTTAGCCGGCGGCGGCTGTGGGAGCTAAGTGAATTAGCCTCAAGTTTAATCTCAAGTTGAGCGAAATCTCATCCCTCTCACTTCTCTCTCTCTCTCTCTCTCTCTCTCTCTCTCTCTCTCTCTATACACGTAAAAATATAAAGCTGAAATGGCTGCAAATCGTGCAAGTTTCGTCGACAACGAACCAAGTTTAAAACAAAACGGCTCGCCTGTCACGAAACCCGTACGTCTGCGTCCGACAATGATGATGTTTTCTTCGTTCGTGTTCTCTTCTTCCTTCGTTGTGTGTTGTTTTGCTGCTGCTGTTGCTGCGATGTAAATCGAAATGCCTCGAGGCAAGAGAAAGTGAGAGAGTGAGAGAGGAGTCATAATTAAAATCGGCGCCGTCGAGCGGAATGACGGAAGTGCGAGTCCGGATAATTCGGGGATGATGTAGTAGTATATAGCAGTGGCAACCCCTCTTCATAGCCCCCAAAAATATGAAGCTTTTTTCCATCTGCGTTCGTTGCTCTTCAAACTACGTTCGATTTGGCGCTGTAGGGAGGGTGAGTGCGAATCGAATGTCATATATGATGTGGAGTGGTGTTGGATTGTCTTATGAATGTTTATGAGAATGTTTTGATTGATCTATTAGTGAAAATAATTTTATGAATAATTCCATTTAGAAATCAGTTTTATTTACTAATTTAATTTTAATATATATTTTTCAATCAGTATTTATATTTGATTGATACAAAAAATCGACGTATTTTTACTGTTTTTAATGAATATTTTACCAAAATATTATTTTGTCTGAATTTATCAAAATGACTGTTAGCAAAAATAAAATGACACGGAGAACACTTATAAAATATACCAACCTCCAATAATAAAAAATACTTTATATTGATTACCTTCGAAACTCTCCATACAAAGTAAATCTCCGAACTATGTATTTGAAGGATATTCAAAGAAAGAAAATTCCCACACGTACATTTATAGTCAAGCTATTTCTAGTTGCCGGAAAAAAAATGTGTCATCGGAGAATAGGCGAGCGAGTTTCGAGTTCACGGCGCTTTGATGTCTCTCTTCCACAAGAGCGAGAACCGCCCATATATATAACGTATAGTATTTTTCACAAAGTGAGACTCGAACGCCTGTTTTCGTTGTTAAATTTTTTTACAGCACGCAATCAAATTCACAAAAAAAAGTTGAAAACGATGTGTGTTTTATTTACATAACAAGTATAATAATACGAAGCACAACTCGGCGGCGTTGAGATCATCAAGTTTGCGGGCGGGAGGTTTATAGTTTGAGGGTGGCGGCAGTACTTAACATAATTACGCTGGTTGGCGGTGCAGAGTTTCGATGCGCCTCGAGTATATATACGGAGTTTATATATGAACGTGTACCTATAGATAGAGAAGAGGTATAAGGATCAATACCGTGCAAAAACGTTTTATATACCTCCGGAAAGCGCTTATTAGATTCCAAAGCTCGCGTACGGCTGTGATATCCTCGAAATTTCATTTCGTTGCGATATGTACCATTCTTTTTAATAATATACATATATTTACAAAAAAAATTTTGTTTTTTGGACAACTAAATACGACACTCTTTGAATTCAATTCGAAGCTCTCCTCGATAAGCTTTTCGTCAAAGCCACATACGTACGCGATGGGAAATATATTCGATCCTAGTAAAAAAAAAACCTTCACTACGTCGGAAATAGAGAGGGCCAAAGAGGACTTTTTACTCTCGTTGAAAAGCGAGAGAGGTACCCGAAAAAAAAAACGAACTCTTCAATTGCGGACAATGTCAATGGGTCAGACTAATCTGTCATTGAGGAATGGGAGGATCAAAGGGACATTGCGTAATTTTTGGAAACGAAGAGTCTTTTGTTCGAAAGGCTGATGGAATGGTATTCGTTTTCTCTTTTTTTTTGTGGAAGGGATAACTGCTGCGATGGTAATGATTCTGGGAAAGTGTGGGATGAAAATTTGAGAGTAGGATTTACTTTTAATGTATAAGATTTGTGCTTTTTTTAACGATGTATATAGCTAATAAAATCTACATAAAAACGAAATATAAATCATTCCCATGCTTTACAAGTACTAAATTACAACAGAAATCAACCCCCAAAAAATGCTTATTCAACACACAACCGCCAAATTTTATTAAAAAAATCCTCAGTATCTATAAATTACCGCAGAAAATCTTGTCAAATGCAATTTTTTTTTTTCGAAAGCTTCGCTCCGTATAGGGTTGAATTCGGTGGCACACGCTTGGCCGCACAGAGAGAGAGAGAGAGAGAGAGAGAGAGAGAGAGAGAGAGAGAGAGAGAGAGAGAGAGAGAGAGAGAGAGCTAGCAGTTTAATTCGATTTCGCAAGCCGAAACGTCAATAACCGCGTATAAAGCCATTATGCGAGCGACGCACACTGCAAGCCTCTCTCTCTCTCTCTCTCTCTCTCTCTCTCTCTCTCTCTCTCTCTCTCTCTCTCTTCGCCAGCGTGTCCGCGGCTAATTACTTTGGGCGCTCGTATAGCGAGGAGTCTCGTCGATTCTTTTTTTTTTATTATTTTCATTTTTTCAGTATGGTAATTTCGTTAAGGCTCTTCGTTGAATTGATTTGAGTTTGCGGGAATATTTTTGTTGATGTTGAGGAGATGAATACTAATGTAAACGATGTATGAATTTGATTTCACGGTGCTAACGAGGTGAACTATATGCATAGTTGTACTACTCCAGTCAATTAACACTCTCGAGTCTAAATATTTACGCGAGAATAACAATCTCGTAACAAACTCCTATGTGCACCAGGAGAGAGGACTTTGCTATGAAAAAACACGCGAAAAAGAGAGTGTATGAGTAAAACTCAATTTGTAACATATACGCGGACGGACAAAAGCTTGTGTGCAAAAAAAAAAAAAAAAAAAGATCGAAATTCACGTTTTTCGCCGTACGCGTGCGCGCTTGGGCGATGCGCTCACGGGCTTTTAAACGAATTAGTCGAACAACTCGGTTAACGAAATTAGCTTGTATATGGTAGGGGGGCAAAGGGAAGCGCGCGCGCACAACCACTTAAAACCTCGAGGAATAGAATTAGCCATCGCACGCTCTCTCTCTGTCTCTCTCTCTCTCCCTCTACTTTTATTTATTTATTTTTTGTTTTATTTTTTGATTGATGATTTCGAGTGTTTTTTTTTTTTTTTTGAAAAAGGGATTTTGGATGAATGAATGAAAGGATTTAATGCTTTTATTGGCCGTTCATAAATTTTCGATATTCGTCGGAGAAATAAAATCCATTGCGAGTATTTATGTTACGCTTATTGGTGATTTAAATTGGATATCAGTAAACACTCATTTACAACCTGATATTTATTTGAATTTTATTCCAGAGTGAAAACAGATTTTTAACAAGTTTACATAAAAAAAGTTATTAATACTTTTTCTTTTAAAGCAATCAAATTCTTTATTTACCCAACAAACTTTACTCTTATACACACCCCGGATCGCAATCTAAACACCTACAAACGTAAAATAAAAGAGAGAGAAAGAGAGAAAATCTCGCTCAACAACCGTTTTACAAATCCCACATCAAACAATCCCTTTCAGCAAAAACTCGATCGACGCAAAAAAAAGAGAGAAGAAGCGAAGTTGACTGACGGCAACAACAAAACCGAATAAAAAAAAAAATAAAAAACAAGCAACGCTTCGACGTGTGTGCGTGGCGCGCGCGCGTGTTTCGACAAAGGGAAACGGCCGACTTATCGCGTAAACGCGAATAAATAGAAGTGAAACTCTGGCGCTTCTGCTGCTGCTGTGGCCAATCGTCGATTAACTTCACATTGTGCGCGAGTTTCGCGGAAATGTCGGAGCAGACAATGAAGCCGTCGCGACTGCTACTCTGATACCATTCAAAAGTCGTCTCCTGGGCGTTATATAGTATACGTATAGTAGTATGGCGTCAAGCAGTAGTAGGCACTGCATCACCACCACCGCTGCTATACTGTGCTTTTCTTCGTCGTCGACGTTGCCGCGCGAACGCGTTACAGCACATTCATTGTGTTATATATCCTTTCTCTCGCGAGCGAGAGAGAGAGAACGTTTCTATATATCCAGTTGCAGACTGACGCGAGAATCGTGTAATTGGGTTGCTCGTGCATTAAATGCAAGTTAATACTGTTTTTTTTTTTTTGTGGGAAAGAGGTTTTTGTCAATTTTTATTTTCTCAGCATAAAACAAAAAGTTATGACGAAAAAAAATTTGGCTTTTAAAATGGATTACAACACCAATTTTAGAACTATGCGTTACTTACACTGAGAAACCTGTAGGTTTTCTCGTAAAAAAATGAATTTTCCTCATTTTTTGTTAATTTTTTTATATTAAATTTTTTTTTTCAAAATAAGAAAAGAAAATTTTTTTAATTTTTAGAAAATACATTGAAATTTGACATTATTGTTACTATTTTTAAGGAAAATTTTACTCGACATGATAATCTTTTCAAAATAAAAAAAAAATTATTGTATACATTTTATTAACTACTCAAAGAGCGTTGGTACAATTTATTATGCATTTTTTTGTCGCAGTTAAATTTATGTTACTGATATATTTTTGCATTTTATACATGTGCAAATGTACATTTCGGACTCTGAAAAAGAAAAGATTGGAATTTGGTCAAAAATTATAATAATTTACTTATTTATATGTTTATTTTACACAATAAACGTAAAAAATGCCTTGTAAAATAGGTTTTCTCTTAAGGTGGACTAATTTTACAATGTAAATTTTTTTTCAAATTTTTCAAACAATTTTGAAAATTTCAGAAAATGAATTTTTCTACCATACTGAATTCACTTCTTTCAATTTAGAAAACCTGTCACTTCCATATATCTGGATTAGATTCTGCAGAAAAATGCGCCTCTTATAGGGTCAAAATTAAGATCATTCACAATCAAGAATGCAACACAATTATCAAGAAATATTTTTCGCAATGTTTTATTCAACAAATGATGATGAACTAATCAAACTTTGCAAAATTGTTATAATCCCATCTTGAAACAAAATTTCATCTACCAGTAATATTTATAAGACACATAATAAAGTTGAGGCAATTCGCGAGCTTAATCAGTCCGAAGTAGGATTCTTCATTTTACGAGAGATAGAGAGCGAACTCGTCTCCGTTGGAAACAACTCAATTTCTAGCTCGAGCGAGAGAGAAGTAAGTACGTCCGATTAGTCGTATAACGACTCAATCGCCTTTTCAAGTTTCCTCAAAGCTCGTTCAATCATCCGGACATTAAAAAACGTTTCTATTCTTTAGCCTCGATAGGAATGAAAAAAATAGGGACAAGGCCTTCATAGGATCGATTTCCGCGCCCTCTACGCGCTTTTATTGATGGTTTGGAACTCTTTGCAGATTTTTTTGCAGGTTTTTCCTTTGATCTATCGATGTATGGGAAATTCACAATAATTGTTAATTTAATCTTCCTTTTTTGTTACTGTACCTTCGACGATTTTTTTTTTTTTGCTTATTCATTCTGATATCATTCATCAATCAAAATCTCTCGCTTATCTCTTTTTCCGCATAATATACTTTCAAATCGATATGACGGGTTAAATTATAAACGAAAATTACCACAGATTCGTCAACGTCTTACCAGAGAACAAATCTTCCTTCCGTGTGTTGAATTATGATAATTCTACCGAGAGTTGAATCTTCCTTTATAAAATTCCCAGCAAAATGACGTATCAATTCACAAACGTAAGTCTCAATTTCCACTGTAAATTTTCCTCTTCGAGCAATTTTTTTTTCTCCCCCAAGCGTTATTTCAACTAAGCAAACATTCATTCATCTAACCCACACTCGCACACAAAGGTCAAAGGTTTTTCTCTCTCTCTCTCTCTCTCTCTGGGACAGTGCTACGTTTCCGTTTGATTACTCAATGCTGTATAAATTGTCTTTCGCGAGGGCAGCTAATTAAAAGAAAACGACACTCCAAAAAAAAATGAAGAAGAAATTTATGACGACGATGAAGAAAACGGCGTCAATCTCGTCGTCGCGCCTTGTTTTCTCTGTCGTTCAATTAAAGCGCGCTTCGATCCGCGCTTAATGAATTTCCAGTCGCCCGCTGTTTATCGAGGCACTGAATTTCTTCTTTTTTTTAGCGTTAGATTAGTTTTTTTCTTTTTGTAAAGTACGTCTACTACTACACACCTCATTTCTCGGAAAGATTCAATATATCCCGGGGCTAAGAACTTTATATAACACTATCTCGAGAGAACTTTACAGCCTCTCATCCACGCGGGAGACTTAATCAACAATTAAATCAGCATCTTCTCCCTCCTCCTTCCTTTCTTCGAGCAATTCATTGCTGTGCAGTCGAGGAAGACTCGTAACTCGGAGATATATACTGCCGAGTGCCAATTTAACGCTGTGCATTTTTCTTTCCACGGTGGGATAAAAGAGAGAGAGAGAGGAAAATCAATATCGCGCGACGAGAGAGGAATCCGGGCTGCCGGTTATGAGGTGCGATATGTAATCGAGAACGCGTGAGGTGAATGTATATATATGTACAGAGAGAGAGAGAGAGAGAGAGAAAGCGATTGAGGATTCAACGTCTCTCTTTGTGTTAGTCGTATGATCTTTTTTTTTGAAGCGTTCTCTTTAATAAACGATGATTTTTAAAATCGAATATTGCGAATGAAAAATGTTTCCTGATTTTCGAAATTATCGACTTTCTTTACCGATTATTGAATAAAAAAGCGAGCTGGAAACTTAATCCAATGTTTCAACAAACAAGATTACCAATTCTATTGCGAAATACACCATTAGCAATATATTTTACAGCTCGTTAAACAACGATTTATAAACGGAAAATAAAAGTGGCGCAACAAAGCGCAAACGGTAATGTATATATCTTCGTTACGCCGCGTTAACGTTGGAAAAATAACGAGATGAATATCCGAAATAAATTTATCGACTATAGGTACTATAGCCGAGTAATTCGTACAGATAGTTTTTCCATCAGCGAACCCCCATAATAGCTTCCGCATAAATCGCCGATAAAAAAAGAGAAGAACGTCCTCTCTTCTGTTTTACGACGAAGGAAAATGCCAATTATGTAGCAGGGTATTTTTTCATCTTTTTTTTTTTAAAGCGAGGCAAATTTTGAGTTATTACGCGCTTATTTGCATGCTAATTAGACTGATTGCACGTACGCGCGTATACTGGATATAATTACTATAATGTAGTTTCGAGGGAAATGCGTATCGTATTTTTCTCTCTTCTTTCTCCCGTATGTGTGTAATTCATGCTAATTATTTTTTTTCGTATTTATCATCATTGACATGGCAGCTAAACTCAAAAGTACAGTGAAAAAAACAAATCGCTATAAACGACACAAAAGAAAAGGGGGAGTGGAAGCGTCTGTGCAATTAAAAGGGCGTCTTGTCTATATATCTGATCTTTTTCTCTTCCGAGCGCACCAATCTAAGTTGCCCGCGGAGTTTAATTATAGGCGCTTGCAGCGACACTGACGCGACGACGAGTTAACGAGTAATGAGGGCAAAACGAACGAGACACCGAAGTCAAGGTTGTAACTTTGTAGCTTCTTCTTTATATTTTTTGTTTTGTTTTGTTTTTTTCTTATGGGCTTGTCGATTGCTTGCGAAAAGTCGACGCCTTTTTTTTATTGCTTTCGATTTAATTGTTTCCTTCTCGTTTTTCGACGAATGATTGACAATTTTTTTCTCTCGTTATTTAAGGATAATTATTATCGCTAATTGTTGGTATATTCAACGAACAAACGACAAAAGTCCAGTCGATGACTCATTATTACAGCATCATTGAGCGAAATCCCAGTCACGCTGCAATCCACCCTCCCCCGAAAGGCAGAGGTGCGTTTTAATCGTCAATCAAGCGCGCTTAAGTACGGCAATTTCATTTGGGTGTCCGCCGCCGCCGTGGCGGCGCGTGTGTGACGCATGATAATCGGCAAGGGTGAAAGGGGAGGAGGAGGGCCACTTTACGCGAGATCAGTTTAATAGAAACGTGGCTTTAGTGCTCTGGATTTTGGATAAAATGTTGGAAGGATTATATATTGATGGGAGGATAATCCGAGCAGGTGATAAGTTCTAGTTATGGGTTTGAATTAAGTTACATGAAAAATTTTTTTTTAGCTTTCGAGGAATTAAATTGTACAATTTTTTATGATAACAAATCCAGCGATAGTTTGATCTGATTTGATAAAGAAAATTATTTCGTCTCTTTTGAATTTTTTTTTAACAATTTATATTTTTTTATCTCCGTACTTGTTATTATGCAAAATATTTATGAAAAAATTCCGAAATGAAAATCTCAAAAATTACGAATGAGTAATAGTTTTTTTTTATTGTGGCCTCGATATTTTTTTCTAATTCATGCGTGAAGATGTTCGTGATGACGCAAAGCCCGAGAAATATTCGAACCGTGAATATAAAAAACTGAGATAGCAGCAGTATTATCAAAATACTAATTTCTCAACCAAAAAAAAATATTTGAAAGCGAATGAAAAAACATTTTTATTCTATGTTGACTTCTACTATTAAATTCGGCATGTCAAGATATTATGAAAAAAAAATATATTATGAAAAAGTACATATTACGAAAAAAACATTCAGCCTTCCACGATTATCAAATAGATAAAATCAGTCGATCGTTTTCATTCAAAAAGCTTCAACCGAAATTTATTCCAAAAAAAAAAAAGATTTAAAAAAAAACACGTTTGAAATTCAAACAAATGTACGGAGGATTTTTCCATCGGCAATAAAATATGACGCGAGAAATGGACCAGAAAAAAAAGAGAGAGAGAGATATAGAGTTGGAGGTTTATATAGGCTTAAGCGTCGCTAACTGAAATATTGTCGCGCTATACACGGAGTACCGGTTAACGAGAACTAACAGGGTATAGCCCATACACGCTACACATATATATAACCCATACACGCGCGCGTTTGGCTTAACCCGCTAATTTTTGCCCTGACGATTTACGCGATGTTCGATCCAGCCGAGGTTTACGGGATTTTATCTCGTTATATTGTGGTACTGGGCTTGTACTTTTAATTCTCGTGTGTTGCGATTCTGTTTTTTTGTTGTTGTTCGGTTGTTAGAGATTTATTTGGAGTGGATGTTGTAACTTTATTTCGAAAAAATATTTTTTTGTGAGAGTTTATTGTTTCTTTTACAACTTTTCGGAATAAAATTTTTTTTACCGTATATATCGATAATAAAAATTTTCAGCCAAACAAATCATTGAAGTGTTTTTGAATAAATATAATTACATTCACTTCAAATAACGCACAAAACTCAATTTCAAAGCAGAACACAGCGTCAAAAGTAAGACGTCCATATCAAACGAATTCGTCTGACTGAACGTCGAGGTATTCTACTTGCAGCAGCCTCTCGCACAAAATTTCGCGAAACAAATCTAATTCAGCGTGACTCGATGCTGCTGTTGCAAGCGTCGTTTGAGTAATCAACTCAAGCGATCTAATTAATATTGCTCTGCGCTTGCTGCGTTGCATGCGAGCTCATATATATATATATACTACTATCTACTATGGTTCACCGCATAAACAGAGAATACCAATTTCGAAATAATTAGTTTCCGATAAGTTGTAATTACTTGCCCCCTTATGTGTGTATTCGCGTGCAAATTTTCATAAAACTAGAGACTCATATGTGCATAATCTTCGAATATTACATTTTCGATAACTTTCTAAAAATTACTCATTTGCAATAAAAAATTCCCACAAAAAAAACACTGAAAAAAGAAGAAGTTTAATACACTCCGTTAATTCTCCGATAAAGTATATATCGGACTGCCCGCACTAATGAAACTCGCGCGCAACAACAAGAAAAAAAAATCCGAAAAATAAAAATAAAAGGTATGTCAAGTATTTCATAGTTATAGAAGCGGCGCGCGTGGAAATTCCTGCGCGCAGCGCCGATAAAGCAGCTTTATTGGCGCGCCAAGGCGTTAACTCGGATATCATATATATATACTATCGCACACATACACACACACGCGCGAGTCTGTTCGTGGGGAAGATCGTGATTGTCTGTGAGAATGTTTTGATTACAGTACGTTGATTATTTGTTTTAAAGTTACGCGTCGAGATTTTTTTTTGTATTATCGCGAAAAAAAATATTTATCAAACAATAATCCACACAATCTCGTGAAATTCAATGCCCAGTACCGAAAATAACAATAATCGAAAAGACGAAGGCCTTACGCGCGCTGTAATAGCATTAAGCAGCTGCGCGAATAAAATTTTATCCTCGGCAATTCGATTGTTACCTTTTTTTTTCTCTCTTCTCTTTTCGCGTGAGTATCTACGATGCGCGGCAACGCCTTTTCCTTAACGGTAATGGTCGCCAATGGCTAATTGGCCGTATACAGTTTCGTATCTGGGCCATGCCGAAATTGTCCTATGCTTGCTTTTCTTTTTTTTTTCTTTTACAACTGTTACGTGATCGTATTGTCTCGCGTTTGCGAGAGCAATTGCGAGAAGTTTTTCAATTGCATGATTGATTGTTTAATTGAAAATTGCAAGTGTAACATCGAAGCATTTTTTTTTTCAAATATCGCGTGTTCCGCCCTGAATGAACCATTACATTGATCGCGACTAATAAACTTATTTCAAGAAAAGAAACACGAAAAAGAAAAAGCCTTGCGGCATCAAAAATCCATTCAATCACAACTGTTGAAAGTTACATATAAATATTGACAACTGCATGTCGACTCAACAACGTAAAATTACTAACTGACTTTTTTCCGTATGATTCAACAACAATATTTTTCCATCGAAGCGATTTGCTTTTGACATAAAAAAAAAGAATTTCAACTTAATCGAATACAAATCGAACATATATTTTTTATTCTAATATCTTTCGTTAAGACTATTCTATTTCAGAATGCAACATCGTGAATTATAAACACACAATTATCAATAACTGAAACTAAAGCGTCTCGGGCAATATATTCTCCATTAGCATTAATCCCATATCCATGAATAATTTCTCTGGAGCATCGATTATATTCGGATAGCTAATGAACCCACATATATCAACAAAACATTCGAAACGTTCAATTGCAACAAAAAAAAAAGAAGAAGAATAAGCTTTATCAATTTGCAGCAGCTACATGAACGAACAAAAAGCAAAGCTAATCCCAGCAATATCGGCGCTCGCGCAGTTGTCGCTGTCGAGATTGATGAGTGAGCGAGAGAGAGAGAGAGAGCCGCTTAAACTGTAGGGGAGAGAGTCTATGTGATGCACTCACGCTTATTAAAAGCCGTTCGACTTGTTTTCCGAGCGCTCCTAATGAAATCTCGCCTTTCACAGCATCGCCATTCACTTTGCGCGTTTGATTAACCCTCCAACGTAGAAAAGCTTCTCTCCCTCTTTTTTTTTTAAACGAAGGTAGCTTCTTTTTTTTTGCTGTTGTGGTATGTAGGTTTAAAAGAATGTTGCAGCTCGCGAGTGATTAATTTTTTTTGTCGATAAAGGAATTGATATATATTCATTTTTTTTTATTTCGGTAACTATACCGAATGATTACGAAAGCAATCAAATAAATGGCATAAATAATGAATGCAAACGATCTTTTGTGAATTTATCCGAACAATTTGATTTTATGCTTTTTACTGTATAAGCATTCGACCAAAAAAAAAAATCCATGCAATTAATAAGTTGCATATCCCTGGCAAGAGTATTCGCGAATTCGAAACTCCAATTACAGTTCAAACTCAGCGATTAATTTCTGGCAAGAAGAGCTCCGTCCCCCCTTAGTAAGATAAGTAGTAAAGCGGATCTCGGGCAAACGAAGGAACTTGCATTGCGGCAGACGTGAATTATTTCGAATGGAAAAAAATGTAGCAACAAAATTACGCGTTAATTAAACATTGGCTTTAAAGAAAAAAAAAGGAAAGTCAATCGATATAATCTTCTCCGCGGACGTCGAGCCGACAAGATTGCATGAATAATTCATTTCTCTCTACGACTCTCTCTCTTTTTTTCAGCGTGTTATAGTGGAATGAATTACGCATGCAACGGATTTTTTCTTAATGCTATGAGCTTTGATGCTACGTTAACAAATGCGATGCGGCTGACTTGACATTGAGATTGGCTACTGAGAAATTGAGTGTTTAGGTGGGATATGGATTTATATATATATATATTTTTTTTGCGAATGATATTTTGATGAATTTGCCTTTGCTATAGATTTTTAATGAGATTTAATATTTTTTCAGTGATAGTTTATGATTTTGATGATGAAAATTTTGATTGATTTATGATTTTGACGATGAAAATTTGGATTGATTTATGATTTTAATGATGAATATTATTATGGAAACACGGCTGGTATATTTGAAAGGTATTTACATTTTATTACAATATAATATCAGAATACTATATTTTCATACATATATCGCATAACATAAAAGAATGTTCGAAATGAGAAAATAATTATGCACACATTGCACGAATTATTTTTGAAAATGAAACGTACTTCGAAAACAAGCCATTACCTTTATACATTTTCCAAATTCCCCAAATGAATTTCATAACAATACAGTTCGATAAAAAAGAAAAAAAAAGCTATTTTCCCAAAACTCTCGAAAACGAGCGATCGAATGAAAAATTCCACTATGGATATTTGCATGGCAAGCATATCCATAACAAAAGAAAGAGGATAAAGTTCGATCGTCAGGCATAGTTTTTTTTCCCCTTTAAGCTGCCGACAATGCAAGTGCCGCTCTTTACTCGATACAGTGAGAGTGTAACAAAAAATACAAAAAAAGAAGGAGCGAGTGAGAAAGCCGAGTAAATTGAGCTTACAATCCAATCAAGGTTGCTACTCTCTTCTCACTCACAGGTAAGAAAGACAAGAAGTGAGAGAGAGAGGATATAGATTGGACGGGTAAATGGTAGGAAGGTAAGACTAGAAAATTTTATCGATTGTTCAAGCTCTTAGTACGTTCGAGCGCAAGCAACCCGATTACCGAATTTAATACGCTCTAATCTCTCTCTCGCGGAGTGAGAAAAAGAAGATGAGAGAAGCGCTGATGGGATTTTTAAACGAGGCAACCTCCCCAATTGCGTTAAAGCGCGAGCAATCTCGGAAAATTACAATTTATCTTTGGCTACTTCTACGTGACGACAATTTTCTGGTTTTCTTTTCTTTTTCTAATTATTTCGACGTCCGTAAAAAAAAAAAAAAAAAATTTGACGACTCGCAAATTACACACAGCTCTAATTATCGTTTTCACTCATCGATATTCCAGCGTGCATCGGATGCTGCTATTGCGACGCGGGATTACACAAAGCGAATCGCTCGAGTATGACGTTCCGAATTATCGTTTAATGCGCGTACGTGTTGCTGATAATTCTATTGTTCATGTATGCTAAAATAAAAGCTCGACTTTCTTCTTCGTCGACGATTATTATGTGCATTTTAAACATTCGCGTAGTTTTAATTGATATAATCATCCTTTTGTCTCAAAATAACAAAGTTTATATAAATTTAGGTGACGAAATTCATCCAAAACTTCGAGAGAAGAGTGAGAGAGAGAATCGGGTTAATTCAGTGAAAACAACAACGATCAACAACGTTTCCCTTTTTCCCCAAAACTAAAATCCGCGACAAGGAGGAAAAACTCGCGGTTGGTATTAGCGTTGGAAAACTTAGCGGAAGGCGAAATCTCTCTGCGTCTGGCGCGATAAACTTTCAAAAGATCCGTGCTACAGAGCTAAATAATACCGTCGTCGCTCTGTATTTTCTACCATCCCGCCTCGCTCGTAGAAGCGCTTAAACTGGCTTTATGAATCCTCGCCACGAAACTTAACCGCGCGACAACGATGTATATATAATATGAAATAATTTATAACTTTCTTTTTTTTTCGTAATAAGTTTTATATAGTTAGACTTGATCCATTGAATATTGATTTTTTTGTTATCGCGCATTGAAGGTTGGAACGAAAAGGATTGGATGAAACTTTCTCGAATGTTCCGTTCTATTTTAAAAAAGTTGTGTTTCAATCGATAGTTTCATTATTGAAAGAGAATATTAAAAGAGAAGCCTCGGATTTTCTTTTCATCTTTTTTTTTCGTTTGGAAAATAAATAATGAAAGGCAAATCGGAAAACAGGTCAGCTGTACGCGCGTGTATGGTAGGAGCTTTTCGCATGATGCTTCGCGAGTTTGTTGGAAAACACAATTTCCCCGCTGAGTTAATATAACGTGTAACTCGACGTATCAAATTATCATGCTCGGTTTTAAGTTTAATATTCCATCGCTATCGGATTATTCGTTCGTTTCGTTCGTAGCTTGATCAATTTATTGGATTTAATTTGGGTGAGAAATGAAAGGTGTTGAAGAGGAGAATTTCATCATCAGCGACGCGACGCGAGTTTCGATCAAAAAACTTTCGGCATCGTAACGAGCACATTTTCTCAGGCGAAATAAAACAAAAAAAGAAGGGTGAGAAAGGGGAAGGTGCAATATCAGGACTTGGTAATTCGATCTCGAACTTTAACGCGCCGGCGAATGATCGAGCGGAGAAGGCCCCGAGAATAAATATGAAAGGCTCTTTTCTCTTGTTTTTTTTTCGCGCTACGCTAGATGGAGTTGTGCGTTGTTGTTTTCTTCTTTCTCTCTTACGTTCTTTTTTTTTTCTTTACCTTTCGTTTCTCTCAAGCGAAAAACTTGGCTTTTTTATGAGTTGCGCCCAGGTGAAATTGCCGTTGATGCTTTAATGAGGCTTTTCTTACGTGTACCCCTTTTATTACACTGCTGTTCTAGCTATTTTTTTTTTGTTTTGCAGTGATAGGTAATTTACGGATTTTCGGGCAGTGATATTGAGTTCTATCATGCGGTAATGTAATAATTGAATTGATCAATTGTAGTACTATGAATTTTTCAAAAGCATGCTATCTATTTAGAAAAAAAATTTGAACTTTACATTCTACAGAATTGAACTTTCTTTAATAAACATAAAAAAATAATAAAACAATATAAGGAGCCAATATAGTCCAAAGTCTACGAGAAATTTTTACACTCTACAATAAAACATTCTACGATGTTAAAGTTCGTTTCATCGCTCCGCGCCTCACGCGCGTCAACGTCAAACAGCTGTTGAGTAAATATTATTTCAAATAAACAAACTTGAATCAGTCAACTCACCATTAAAAAGAAAGTATTGTTAGAGATCAGCATCCGACATCAATCCAAAGCTACAAAATGAGGAAGAAGAAGAAGAAAAAAAAAATCACACGCGCGTCATATACGCACACACTCACAAAGATAGAGAGAGGGTGAGCAGAGAGCGAAGAGACGACGACGGCGCCGCGTGCAGCCGCACGGGGCTGCGGCGCGCGACTGTGCGCCCCCGGGCGAGAGTCAAACCCTCCCCGCTTCTCGTCGTCGCACTTTGCACAACCCCACTTTCTCTTCTCTCGACGCTCCCTCTATACTCGTAGAGAGAGAGAGAGAGAGAGAGAGAGAGCGCTCTCTCTGTCACTCCTCGCCGTCCCTCCTTCGTTTAAGTTTCCAATCCCGTTTCTTTTTTTCTTATTTTACGAAATTTTCCGGGTTGTGATTGTCAGTGCGAGTAAAATTAATAGGTTATCATTGTTTTTTAATGTAGTTTTGTAAAGTTTTGGATGTTAATGAAAAGAAAACGTAATGTGAACTGTTTTACCGACAGTCGATATTTTATTTTTTACTATTATTACCGACATTGCCTGTAAATATTGCATCGTCGGTAAAAAAGAGTGTAGCATAAAAAGGAGTAACATAAATACTTCAAGAAAATTTGCGTAATCATCCCTTGAATGTTCAGTAAAGCCGTAAACTACTCACTAATTGAACGTTACCTTGTATTGAAGTTTCACAGAGTAACAATTGGACAAAGCCACAAACGACCAACAAAGCAGATCACAGAATCCGCGTAGCTCGTTGCACAACCGTTCTTAAGCATTTCACGTAAATGCAGCAATCGATGCAATGAATTTGATCAATGCCAATGATGAAATGGTATAGGTTCACTTACGAAACACTTCCATTAGCTATTTCATTGATTTGTTTGATTTATTTTGTAGTTTCCATGAAAAAAGATTTCACTTGAAGCAACAACAAAAAATTTAGCAAAAAGGTAAGTCTCTCTCGGCGCTGACTTCGCTGAGGCGAAGGAAGTGAAACGAGCAATCGAGTCGTCGTCGAGAAAAGAAGTGGCAGACAAAAGAATCTTTATGAATTTCAAAGCTCAAGGAATATTCACAGACGCTTGCGTCTGACAACAAAGACAATAGCTGTGGCACTGACGTCTAGAAGACTTACACTTTGTATATACCCGCGGAGGCCAGCAGCAGCGTTTGATGTAATATCTATATATTGCGTGTTGACCCTTTCGATACTCGGCTTGACAATATACTCGTCAAAACATCCGACGGACAGAATTAATCAAAGCTTTTCGTTATTATGTCATTCAGTATTCGCGAAAGTGAAAAGAAAGAAAAAAATCAGACAGTGGCAATGAGCATCAGCTAAAGTGGCATTAAAAGCGTGCACTCTCATTGCACAGCCACTCAATTGGAATGATATCAATAAAATAATTAGGCCGCGTGCTCGCTAACGATTAAGCGTATCAAAGGACGCGCAATTAACTTTATTAGGGTTTTACACGGAATCCACTTTGACTGAAATTACGGGCTTGCGCGCTTTTCGTGTATATATACATGTATATAACCCCTCTCCCTTCTATACCTATATAGCAGTATACACGACGACGACCTTCGCCCTTCTCATTTCACTTCGCCAAGCAAATGCTTAAGCATTACGTGCAAACGTTGACGAACTTGTAATATGCTTTGCTCTCGTTCTCCGGAAACTGGTATGCATCGCTCATTTTTTTTTGGGCTTGTTTGTTGAATTTAATTAATTCGTCGACGTGATGCTTGGAATACTAATGGATATTATATATGTTTTGGAATTGCATGTGAGACGTGTATGTGTGTGTTAACTGTGACTGACGATGAGTATTATACCTTTGTGATTTGATTTGAGTTAGGCAATTAAATTTTTGATGTGTGCTATATTTTCAGAAAAAATTGTATTTATATTTATATTTGTTTCTCCGAAAGTATTTTTACAACGAAGCTGTTTATACAAAAATATATTAAGAATTTTGAAAATGGGCTATTCAATTTTGGATTTTAAACACGATAAAAAGACTTTAAAAAATCAATAGATTTACCGAGAAAAAAATAGTGTGCAGTACTACCATAAATTTACGACTTCATTTTTTACGACTTTACTTTTAACTTCGTGTACATTCGCAGTACCCACTTTCAAAATCCACACTCGATCGCAAAAAAAAAATAGACTCTTTTCACACCTTTGATACAGATAGAGGACGTACATCGTCCTCCAGAAAAAGCCAGTCAACGAAATTTAAAAATACCCGCGTGTGCCACAGTAAACTATCAACCGCGAAAACCTATATACGTCTATATATCGAAACATCGTTTGAACAATCTCTTTTTTTCATTGTCCATATAGCGCCAAAGCAAACAAAAGACAGAGAGACTCTTTCGCGTGTATCGGTGTTGGCCAAAATCACACACAGCCGAGGTTTTTTTTAAACAAACACACAGAGAGAGCGAGAGAGAGAGAGAGACGAGAAATCTATTCTTAGCCGCTCACATCCCTTTTAGCCCCCTAAAAAAGATGCAAAATGCGCGTCGAAGCGTCGAGTGCTTTTGATGTGTGCCTGGACAAGCAGAAAGGGGTCTCCGATGACCAATTAGGCCCGTTTGCCGATGACCGTCCGCGCGTTAAGCATCTCTCTTCAGTGTATATATATTTTCTTTTTTCCTTTTTTCCTTTTTTTAGAGTTGAGCGACCTTAGGCTGTTGTGTATCTTTGTCCCGAAATAAACGTTTTAGCGTGGTAAATACCGCAACAACGCGCAAGCCTCGACGAGCTCAATTATGACTTAAGCCGAGTGTGATGGGGACGCGGCTAGCTATACTATTCTCTTGCGCTCAGGTAATTTTGGAAATTAATTTCTAGTATATTGCAGACACACACATACACACGCGTACCTCACTAATCTTATACGAGATAGGATTTAGCGAGCCACGAATCTCTGCACAGATCGTGATCTCGTTTCGCGTTTCGGGGGACTGGATGGACTGAGATATATATATATATATTTTTTTTTGAAAAATGAAGATTGGATTTTCAATCTTAGATTCTTGATTATTCTCTGCGTTATTTAACTTCGTTGTGGTTATTTGAATGATATTCAACCCGAAATGACTTCAATCTTTCAAGGTGGTTCTCTATTTGAATTTCAGTGGGAAAATAAATTTTTTTTTTCATTTATTTATATTTTTAGTTTCGAAAAATTTCGAGCGTAATATATCGAAGTAAAAAAATCTTATATTTCGGATAGTGAACCACCCTAAAAAACTAAAAATCACGCATATATTTTTAACGATCTATTCAGCGCAGCTCGCTCACGTATATCATTCGAAGTCACATATCGTAATAACTAATTTCGCAGCCTTTGCAAAATCCTTCCTATTATCTCTTTGTAAAAAAAAAAACGCAAGATATCGCTCTGCGAAAAGCAGGCCAAAGGTGCATGAATGCAAAGGAGGTGTTACCCGCTCGCTCGCTCGCGCATGCATTTACATGTCAATAGCGAGTAATATAAATTACAGGCAATTACTTTGGGCGCGCGGAGCTTAATGAGGTTTTATGCACCACCTGACGACGTCGACGCTACTTTAGTTTATTATTTTTCTTTTTCGCTGTATTTCTGTTGGAAATTCACGTTGATGGCTTATCGTAGAGTCTAAAGGAGCACCAGAATCATTTTACACGTCGAAAGTGAGAAAGTTTCGTTATTGCAAATGTTCGTCGTTATTACACGAAGCTGTAAAAAAAATTCTTTCCCGTTCATTCTCATTATCAATTATAGTCTCGAAACTCTCTTTCGAGTTCCGCTCGCTTTTTTATCGCAACACGCAATTAGAATAGGCGGGGTTTGGAGGAAAAGCTCATATCTCCCTCCTCGATGATGCACTTTCGAGAAGCGCGGCGCTCGCGAGGATTACGGAAAGTGCTTTCGATTTGAATTGACGATGAAGCCCGAGACTTCGACTTCTCGTGCATTGTTCATGAAATGGTTTTAAAGCTCGATATAGCTGTGTATGTATCACCGACAAGTTTTCGAATGATTGCTTTTACTTACTTCTTCTTCTTCTTCTTTTCGAGATGTATAAAATTGGTTTGTTTTTTTTTTTTTTGGAATTGACGAGCAAAAGAGCCCGAAAAAAAAACAATATTAGCGGTCGCTGGGTATATATTCCTCTCCCTTCCCCTACGAGCCGGATGACACTGATTTAGACGCTATAAGTCAAGCTCGACGTGCAATTACATCCCTTCCCCCTTCCTCGGAGTTCACAACCATCCCTCCACCGTACCTTTTAGCGAAATTCAAGCGCACGAGATTTTTTTTTTGAAGACATATATGTATCTGTAATGTAGCGTGAAAAACGGACAAATCTAATGTACGAGTATGCGTGTGTGTGTATGTGTGTCGTCTATAGTATAGTAAATCCATGGCTCGCACAGGGAAATGCAGATGGATAGATGGTAGAGCTTGGTAAAAAAAACGAAGAGAAAGAGTAAGAAAGAACGGGGAAATCCTCCAAAGGGAGGCTCTGAACGCGGCTATATACGCAGCGCGCTGGAATTGAATTTCCAGTAGCAGCAGCAGCCCCGTCGAGTTACTTTGCAGGTGTATTAGGTGTAGCTCACAAAGCGAGACGCCGTTTGATGAACTATCCAACGTTGTGCCACACCAATGTGTATGTGTGTGTGTTATAGAGACACGAACCTTCCGATTTCCTTTGAATTGTAAATTGTTTGTGGATTCGTATATGAGTGTCTGTTATGATTGTTTATTTCAGTCGGAGCCCTGTTAGAAATGATCACGAATAATTCGCGAATTTTTCATGAATTTGATGGGTTCACGCTTTAAATACAACAATAAAGTGTACTCAGTATATAAACAACTTGTCGGGGTTTATCTCAGACGTACTAGTGATGGTTATGTACCATTTAATTTGATTATAATAATCATTGAACAATAATTTCAAAAAATATAGGTGATTTACTTGAGCGCCAAATTTTATATGTTTCACGAATTTTTTTCGTGAACTTTCTAACAGGGACGATATCATATTTAAGAAAAAAAAGTGCAATTTAAATTGCCAAATGTCTCGAGAACGCTTTACCCTCTTGTCTCTCTCAACTCTATTTTCTCTCTCTCTCTCTCTCTCTCTCTCTCTCTCTCTCTCTGAGCTAGCCTAGACACACTTTGCCCTTCTTTTTATTTGATCACGACGAGCGCGTCCGGCACATTAATCTTGTTGCGAATTTTTTCGCTGCACTATTTTTCACCACCGCCGGGCGGAAAAACTTTTGTCAATTTCGCTTTTTTTTTTTACTTTTATCATAACATCAACGTTGAATTCTTCTTCTTCTTTTTTTTTTGGAGAGTGTGAGAGACGAGTGAAAAATTATTTAATATTTTTTTGTTTGTGATGATTTAAAAAAAGAAATTTGAAGGCTTTATCTAGTGATACTTTTAGTTTTTCTCTGCATCGAGTAATTCGAATTTTTTTTTAGATAGTCGGTAGTTTATTTCGAGTATTTCAAATTCTGATTCATTCGCCGAATCTTTTGCCATATCGCATTTACTCTTTGATATTTGATTGCTGAAATTGTTACTTCATTGGAAAATTACGCTTGTAGTGATGGTATCATTGGTCAATCGGATCACGAAGCTCGAGTAAATGAGTCGATCTGATCCGGAACCGTGTATTCCGGGTTATTTGGCAATGTGGATGCAATTCTAAACACAACTCGAAATGTGATTTCGAGCTATATTTCACTAACAGCTGAAGTTTTTAAAATAGATTCTCAGATAAAAAAACGAAAAACAAACTGTATTGGAAAATTGCAAAATTGCCAAATAAAGCGAAAACGAAGCTACCTCTCCAACGAAGCAAAATTAATCAATGAATAGAGAGTTCATCGGTTAAACGAAACCCATGGAATACTTTGAAAAGCTAATTCGTCTAAAAATATTTTTCCCGAGAATAAAAACACGAAATACTCAACAATCCATGAACCGCATGAATTTTTAAAAATGAAAGCAATTATCTTCCTGTAGCAATCAAAGCGTGCAGATTATAAAAATTGAAATTTTCAAATTCAAATTTTGATGTGAACGAATACATATGAAATCCAATCTAACTAAAAATTCATCATGAGCATTTTCATTTCATATAGTGAATTGTCTTTCCCTCGTGGAACGCTCTCAGTGCGCACGTGTGCGTAATAATTATTCATAGCTTATTTTTTCGAATATCCTTTTAAAGAGTGTTACGGAGACGATGAAGTGTCAGTGATGTGAAAATAATTTTACGCTTGTTTGCTATATATATTCGCATCAGATTTGTAATCTTTTATATATGTAGCTTGGAAAAAAAGACTAAAATTTCAAACATCAAATAAAAACGCATAACTCATACATAAAAAAATTCCACCGATAACTCAATCCCTCAATATCTATTTCCATCTTCATTAAACCCTCTCTTTCACATCCAAATATGACCCATAAAAAATACACCAAGCAAAGCAAAGCAAAGTAAAAAAAAACCTTTACTTTAGCCAAAGAAAAGCCCGTGTATGTGTATGTGCGAGTGTGTGGATTTAGTCAAAAGGCCTTTGACCGAGGTATATAGAAGCTTGACGAGAAAAGGGTTGACGCTGCTGCCGCCGCCGCTGCTGCTGCTGCTGCTGCTGCTACTGTGCGGACGATCATCGATTGCGCGAGCGAGCGAGCAAGCGAGCGCGCGCGCCTAATTGCCAAGCGTCCATGCGTGATGTGCAACAGGAAAGGGCGCGGACCCGTTGTGTTTTTGCATGAAAGGAGCAGCGACGAACCCACCGCCCGTCGTTTTCTTTTTTTTTTTTAATTTTTAAAGTTTTTTTTTTGCGCGAACGCGTGACAGCTGTTTTTAGTTTGTAAGTTTTTTTAAAATTGTTTTTGTAGGTTTAGAAGATGAGATGAGTACTTGTGGATATGATTTTTTGAATTAAAAATTCAATGTTGCGATCGACTGTGAAAATTAACTGCGATCTCGTTAAAATAGCAATAATAAGTTGCATTAAAAAATGAATGTTTGGCGTACATAAACAAATTCATTAGCAAAATTTTCCTAAACTTGTAAGCAGTCACAAATAACAAAGTAAAATAACCCAGTCGAATACGAAAAATCCTCGCATCACTCATCAAATTTCACGCGAAAAGGACATTCGATATAGCAACAATCAACATACATACTTCATTCTCCAACCACCTCTCTCCCAAACATTCTCGAGAGACATCACCACCGCAATACGAAAGTATCTGCACGCACAAAGAAAAAAAATCTCACGAAAAAAAAAATTATTCACACATCGCAAAGAGGACATACGCGGTCAAAGCCAAGCCTCGAACTGAAGAGCGTGCGCGACCTTTCCGCGGCTATACCGCCTATGATCGTGTGCGCGCCTCTCGTACAAAGTTTGAATGGTCGTATATAGAGGAGGAGCGCCGCTTCCGGGTATATATGTATGTGCATGGATGGAAACGGATATATCAATGTGTGTGTGAGTAAAAAAAAGGAAGGATAAAAGAGAGGAAATAAGCGGCTAATCGGCTTTTCCGCCCTTTCAATGCGACGTTCGCGCTTACAGCTGTGTAATATAATAATCAGGTGTACGTATATATATATATATTTTTTTTTGTGATTGATATATCGAGACTTAATATTCGTTTCACTCGATTCTTAAAATTTCTTATTTCTAAAACAATCAAGGTTTTGAGAATAAAAAAAAAAAAAACAAAAAATCCGACAAAAAAAAAAGAAAGAACTGTACTCGCAGTGTCTAATTGTACACACTTCAGATCGCAAATGAGCCATTAGTTTGCGCTCGAACCGAAAGACAGATCATTAGTGCCAGTGTCGACAGTGAGACAGAAAAAAAAGGAAGGCGTGAAAACGAACGATTGCTCTGAAGCGTTAGAATAATGAAAAAAGGAGGCTGTGTGACGTGTCTCGCGCGTCGAGGCAGGAGAAGAAAAAAAAATAAAGGAGGGTTGAGAGAGAGAGAGAGAAAATTTATGGTAATGCTCGTCCAAGCCGACACACGCGACACTTGCATGTGCACACACGCGTGCGACAAGTGTGCTGCAGGGCAAACTTATATACTTTTTTTTGTTCGCTGCACTTCTCTTTTCTTCTTCTTTATTTTCGTGTGTGATGAATTTTTTCGAATAATTAATGGTGTTTGTAAATTTTTTAAAAAAAGATGATAAAGTTCTTTTGAAATTTCGCTATATAATACCTCGTGGTGGGGAAGTCTCATTTGAAAAGCACGCAAGTATAATATCGCGCAGCTCGCAAGCGTGGAAACTCCTGAAGTGCACATCGTCGAGTGAGAGAGAGAGAGAGAGAGAGAGAGAGAGAGAGAGAGAGAGAGAGAGAGAAACGTATAGAGCGCGCGATAAGGGCGATTGTCTGAACGCGCGACGGCGAAAGCGAACGCGATTGCGGTATCGAGACAAAGCTGACAATCGTATATTCGAATAGCTTATAAGTATAACTTTGTACAGAATATTTCGATGCGGATACTTTTTTTTATTTCTTCGTGACGTCAAATTGTATCGATTTTCGTTGATTAAATTCGATAATTGAAGTTTCGTTAGATTGATCTTTTTATCGCGAAATCTTGAGCAGCACTAAATATATAGTACAGATAAGTTATAGAAGTTCAACTTACAGTGGAAAAAAAAAGTTTCAAAATTATATTCTATTCGAACAAAATACAAACTAAAGTACATTCAACTCGCTCGTTTTCAGAGACAATTCGCATCGGGCAATCCGCGCGACACGTATAATAGAGAAGCTGCTCAAGTCCGTGCAAAATTCCGTAAACTCTCGACTATACTGCCGACGCAGGGCAGAGCTCGAAAGTTAACTCACAATAGAGCGAAAACCGGAAGCAGCTCTCATCTGATTCGCGCGCGCGCGCAAGTAACGAGCCGAATCGGCCGCTCCTCCTCGATCAAAGTATTATTATATCCCACACGTGTACAAACTGCCTCTCTCGCCCTCTGGTCTCTTTGATTGTGTGTTATAATCTATATACGTTGAAATCCCATCAGTTATAGATTTTAGATTGCGACTTTGAAATTAACTATTTTTCCGGGTGATATCGATATTAATTGGATGATGTTATTAAGAATAAAATCTGCTATCGTAAATACTTTGTTGACGCGAGACGATTAGATTTTTAATCGTCTAGCCATCTAAATTCAAGATGTACTCATGATAAGTAAGTACGATAAAAATAGACGTAAAGTCAAATGTTAAGAAAATTTATCTAAAAAAAAATAGTTTTGTGGATTGAAAATCTAAATATGAATCGCATTGCATCATCAAAGACGGTTCGAAATGTCATTTTCATTGATTGTACTCGAAATATTTAAGTTTCAGGTAAAAAAATTTAGATTAGCATGTAAAAACTATACCATTTTATTTAAAAAAAAGTGACGTGTTCCTCCTGGGATTCTCCCATATCGAAATCAGCGATCGTTATCAAAGCGAGAGTCAATACCAAAAAAAACTCGTTGCGAAAAGGTTTTCAGTCGCATTTCGGCATATGATACAATAAGTAGTAATCTCACAATATTATCAGATTCGATAGCGCAAATCACTCGACCGCGACGGTATAGCAATCAGTGCGTTATCGCTTTATTTCTGAGGGTCAGATAAAAAATTGGGAGTCTAAATTAATGTTCGCCCATAAAAGCTACATAAGGACCTCGGCTAACGTATTTCTTATCAGTCATCGCGATAAAAGCGACAAAAATTTCGGCGATTCCCAACTTGATGGCAGTTGTTCTTCAACTTCCATCGAAGTGTATCTGATTTTTTTTTTCGTTCGAGTCCGCCTGATCGAATAAAAGTAGACGTGATCATGGGGAGCTTTATGCTTTCCAAAAATGGGATGATTCTCATAATAGCTGCAATAATTATTATCGGTGGACTACTTGGAATTACGATCTACTATGCAACCTGTAAGTATCTTTTTTCGCGAGACATTTTCATTGTAATACAAATATTTGATTCTTATTTTTTTTCTATTTATCATCTACAGCTGTAGGTTCAAATAACAACTCAGCGACTACTCCAAATACTTCAACTACTGTTCCAACAACTAATAACCCAGAGAATACTGATCCAACCACTAATGATCCAGGGACTACCGATCCAATCACTCCGGAAACAAATCCAACTTCTCCGTCAACGCCAGGAACGAGTTCCACAACTGTGAGCACTCCAGAAACAAACTCTACATCACCAAGCGCTCCGGAAACAAAGCCAACTCTTCCACCAACACCAGGAACGATTTCCACAACTGTGAGCACTCCAGAAACAAACTCTACATCACCAAGCGCTCCGGAAACAAAGCCAACTCCTCCACCAACACCAGGAACGAGTTCCACAACTGTGAGCACTCCAGAAACAAACTCTACATCACCAAGCGCTCCGGAAGCAAAACCAACTTCTCCGACAACGCCAGGAACTAGTTCCACAACTGCGAGTACTCCAGAAACAGTGCCAACTTCTACGTCGACGACAGAAACTAGTTCCACAACTACGAGTACTCCGGAAACAGTGCCAACTTCTACGTCAACGCCAGAAACTAGTTCCACAACTGCGAGTACTCCGGAAACAGTGCCGACTTCTACGTCAACGCCAGAAACTAGTTCCACAACTGCGAGTACTCCGGAAACAGTGCCAACTTCTACGTCAACGCCAGAAACTAGTTCCACAACTGCGAGTACTCCGGAAACA
>JAWWMK010050419.1:0-15616 GCA_035047105.1 Galeopsomyia nigrocyanea | reverse complement strand
AAACTAGTTCCACAACTGCGAGTACTCCGGAAACAGTGCCAACTTCTACGTCAACGCCAGAAACTAGTTCCACAACTTCGAGTACTCCGGAAACAGTGCCAACTTCTACGTCAACGCCAGAAATAAACCCTCAGGCAACACCAGTAGTAGCAAGTACAAGTGATGGCCGAATTATAATGTTGAATCTGAATCAAGAAAATTACACTACTCTTGTAAACGACAAGATAAATGACATCACGACCTTCGAATACTACCTCAAAAACCAAACTGTATTCTATGGCACGGGTAAAGTTGATGATCCTGTTAATTTGTCGAATCACGACAATTATCAGGGATCTTCGTTAAACTATTCAAGAAAATGGACAAAAACTGCCATGGCAGTTGACTACGTCACCGAAAAAATTTACTTACTCGATGGGACGGCCGAAAAGTTGTACGTGATGGATATCAAAGGTGACCACTATGCTGTTGTTTTGACAGATTTGGATAGACCCAAAGACATCTTATTGGATTGTAAAAGACGTCTGATGTTTGTCTTACAAGAAAGTTCGGTAAGTAAAACGTTATATTTTACAAGATTTTTTTTTTAAATATAAAGCTTGAAATTTAAGTTTACATAGCTGTAAATATTTTTTTAGATAATCGCAGCTTCTATGGACGGGCGAGAAGTCGCGAAAATTGTAGAAACTATAAAACCAGATAGTATGAAAGCGTTTGCCATCGATCGCAAGAGTGCATTAATTTACTATGCAACTAATGATAAATACATCAAAAGCACCAATTATACGGAGAAGTCTGTTGGTCGCAGTGTTATTGAAATTGGTGAAAATATCATAAGTATGGCGGTGTTTGACGATCACTTTTTGTACGTCAGCGAGCGTGAAGGTAGCATCGGCCAATCTTTACAATTTTGTTTGATATCCGAGCGATGTATAGATACCAAAACAGTGGCGTTAGATAACAAGCTCGTCTCTTCGTTGTCACAAATCAAAGCCTACGATTTCATTAGAGAAAAATATGTAAATCCATGCGAGAAAAATAACGGCGAATGCGAACATTTGTGCATTTTAACAAACAATAATGCTAAAAATTACACTTGTAAATGTCACGCTAGTTGGCAGTTGAATGACGATTCGAAGACATGTTCGTCAGTCGAGAACTATCTTATGTATTTTCAGAACAGCAAACTCAAAGGCAGAACGTTAAGTGAAGAAGAGTCATTCGTTGACATGGATCTAAACGTTGAACAAGAAGTTTTCAATCCCAATGCAACGATCAATTTTGATTACGATGCTCATGATCAGCTATTGGTTTACACGAACGGATCAGTTATACGCTATAAAAACTTATCAGACCACAGCTCGTGGAAGATCATAGACGACGCTAGTTGTAAAGTAAACTTCGCAATCGATTGGGTGTCGAAAAATCTGTACAACATGAAAAATTGCTACGGTAAGAAGAGCTACCTAACAGTTCGCAAACTGAATGAGACTTCTCAGCATAAAAAGAAGCTACTTGAATACGACGGAGAAATAAAGTCTTTCGCTGTACTTCCCAACCAAGGAAAAATAGTTTTCACGTATTACGATCAGTCGCTAAAGAAGTCTACCTTACACTTCGTCAATTTAGATGGCACAGATTGGAAATCTCTTACAGATAACGAAGCTTTTGAAGAAGGTCTCACTGTCAATTCGGAAAGTGGATTAATTTATTATGTATATTCCGTTACAAAGCAAGTGTTCGAAATTGATGTTAATTTAAAAATTACGTCGTCAATCGACATTTCGTTAGTCAAAAATCCAAGATCGATAAGGATATTCGAGGGCCACTTATACGTCGCCAACAGTACAGAAATATGGCGTTTCGAAAAAGATCCTGAAAAAGCAGTGAGAATGATGAAAGTGAGAGACGACATACAGAGCTTCCGAGTTTACAGTAAGAATCTGCAGCCGATCGATGAGAAACAACCGTGTGCCGTGAACAACGGTGACTGCCAAAGATATTGCTTTGCTGTGCCGAAGAATGCTACTCAACTCATCGGTAAATGTGGTTGTAATGACAACGAAACTTTGATGTTGAATAACAAAAGCTGTTCTGTGCAAAATAATTTTGAAAATTTAGTACGATAGTTTGTGTAAATATTATTGATAAGTAATTTTGTACACGATGTGATGAATAAATAAATTTCTATACTGTTACATTAAAAATTGAATCCTAATTCACCTACGTATAAAAATTGTAAATGATATGCAAATATTTTCGTTTATTGCAAATCTAAATTCACCGTGCAAAAAAAAATGAAATTTTTTTTTTCAAATTTTATCGTAAATATGCGCGGCTCAGTTAAAACAACGGTAGCGATAAAAGTCGTCGACGTCAAGAGCCGAACGCGAGCCAATATACGGCTGAGTTAGTCATCACCGAAACGGATCAAGAGATTACACTCGCGCACTTTTATTGACGGCTATTTCGATGAACGAACAAGAAAAAAAAATCAGTGTTTTTTCAGCTGTAGCAGTTACTTCTTGCTTTATCCAATAACATGAAGCGCCATAAAAAATAAATTACTTATACAAAACAGCTCTAAAACGATCTAGTAATCGATTGTTGGTAAATCAGTTTTGTAAAAGTGCACATGAATTAGCTGCATTCCGTACTATCAATTATATCCGTGACGCATAAATAAAATTAGAAATTTTTTTTTTGCAAGCAATATCAATATTCTGAATTTAGAGTTCGAGCGATGATTGATTGATTACCAACCAAGTTATCTTAATTTTGAACAATTCTTTCGTAATAAAAGAATCTCCCTGTTGAAAATGAATTTTTTTTCAGTGTAAAAAAACTTGTTCTCATGCTTGGACAGCGAGTTAATTACAGTTTGATTAGCAGTGATTCTTACCGACTACTTCTGCCTTTTTTACACTGAATCATATTAATAAATAAATTTTATTCTCAAGATAAGAACGTTATAAATTAAAGTTATCACTATATTATTATTGAACTATATTCGCTATGGGGCGTATAAATATTTGCGAGCGATTGTTCTTTCAGATCTTCATAACTGATACGGCTGGAAGCTATGATGATGTTCGGAATAGGGTTGAAAAGGTCGACGCATTAAAAAATGGGTAAAAAAAAAATAAATCGTGTTCGCTTATTAAAGTTGATCAATTAACGTATATTTGAGAAAAAGAAGATATCGTTTATGTGATATATTCTCTAGAAATTTTCGATAGGAAAAAAGTAAGTGTTTTAAAAAAATGTTAGTGATAAATTAGTAAATCAAGCGATATGCTACATATGTATTAGAATTATGTAAGTTAGTTATAACAAATTTAAATTTGTCAATAATAAATAAGAGTTGTGATCGATATTTAACATTCATTGACTTTGATAATTGAAAATAATTTATTCTTCTTCCACAATTTTGTAATTTTTGTATTTAATGGAAATTTTTTATTTAATGGAAATTTGTATTTAATGGAAATTTAATGGATCCTTAATGGAAAAATACGAATGAAAATATGGTGAAGAACTGATGTAAGGCAATGAATATCTAAGGATTTTCGGTTAATCAATAATGAATTCAATGAAAGCGTGTGGAAAATGAATCTTTTCTTTGTGCAAAAATTAGCTTGGAGAAAGTTATTTACTTAATGTGTAGGAAGAATATAAAGTGAACTACTTTATTCATGACTGAATTTAAACAAAGATAGTCGTAATGCACTTTGGCATTGTTTTCAATAAAAAGTATGAATAATCATTCAATTTTCATTACTTTCTATCTAGTTTCATCAGTTTTCCAGCAAATTCTTAAAATTTTTTCGTATCTATACAAATATTTCCGATTGTTCAGGAGGCCTGTCTTCGTCGAAAGTAACACATTAGTACTTAAAAATATACTATGACATAGTACTCACAAGTGTTTTATTTATCAAAGTACATAAATCGTGCTAAAAAATAATGATTTTTATCAGAAGATCGTCATCGTTTATTGGCAAGAGTTAACGTTATATTTAAAAAAAAGTCTTTTTAGACATAACTTTACATCAAGACGTATCTAATAGAATCGTATTGTCAAAGAAAAGCCGACCACTTAAGTACCATCGATACTAAGCAGTAAATACAAAGTGAATACATGTGCAATCTACTAAGTGGTCAATACTCTTGCTGTGAATTTTCCAAAGAAGAAAAAGATAAGCCGCCTTCGTTGATAACAATGTGTAGTTCTTTTTTTTCCTTCGCTGATAGCATCGCTAGCCACGTCTGAATCACTGGCGATGTATCTGACCGATAGCTTATATATAAGAGGCCTCACTCAGTGTTCGGCTTGTGAATTGTAGCAGGTGCGAAGCTAGAGACAAGCAACATTACTCGAGTGACCGCTTCCATATTTCACATCTTCCTTCGAGATGCCTTCTTCGCGCAAGTGCGTCATCGGCAGTTTAATCGCAATCGTCGTCCTAGTTGGCGGTGGTGTAGGCATTTATTTCGCAGTTTGTAAGTATTTTATTTGATTCGTGCGAATTGATAGAGTGATATTAGATTTTTGATTGAATCGTCGTTTTCTAGCTGGTGGACAATCCAAAGAAACAACCGAAGAAACACCCGAGCCAAAGTCTAACGATAAACTTCTTATAAAATCTAGCGACGGCGCGATCAAGTTGTACGATCGAAGTGTTAGTAAATTTCTCGAGGTCAAAGTAGAGAGTAAAGATTTCGGCGTTACATCGTTTGGGCAATACCTTGATGAAACGATATATTACGCAACAACGGAGCCTAAGAGCGTTATCCACTCGACGAATACCGAAAAATATCCAGATCTTCCAACATTTACTGCTATTTGGATCAAAACTGCAATAGCCGTTGATGATGTCACCAAGAAAGTGTATGTAGCTGATCGAATAGCTCATGAAATCAAAGTGGTAGATAAAGAGCTTCAGTATGTTCTGCCGTTGGAGTTGAAGGAACCGAAAGATGTGATTTTGGCACCGGAAAATGGAACCATGTTCATTTTGGATCAAGTAGATGCGACTAAAGCAGAGGTAAGAAAATTTTCAACATATGTCGATGAAATTATAAATTTTTTACGGGGTACTTATTCGAGTGAAATTGTGTTCAGATAATCATGGCGGATATGGATGGAACGAACAAAAAGTCAATTCTTACTCTCGATAACATTCGAGCTTTGGCTGTGGATAATAAAAATGGATTCCTTTACTTCGCTCATCAAGGAGGCATCGAATCTTACAACTACGTCAAGGCCAAGAAGCGGATTGAATTGAACAATGAGATAAAAAACGTACAGAGTTTGGCTTACAAAGACATGACACTCTACTTCGTCAATAAAAAGGGAAAATCAAATAAGAAAAGCGGCACCAGCTTGGACGTATGCTACCTCGATAATTCGAAATGTACGAACAAATGCTGCGACATATACACCGTTTATCCTGACGATCAATTAGACCAAGTGAAAATTCCGAAGAGCGAGAAACCGACAGCGAAAAATCCATGTGAAACGAATAACGGCGATTGCGAACAATTGTGTCTTTTAAATACGAGCGATGAAGGTCGGAGTTGCCAGTGTGGAGATGGTTGGGAATTGAGGCCCGATAAGAAAACTTGCCAGAAAAAGACGTAAAGAGCATTGGAATGAAGATCAAAATTGTGTGACTGAAGTGACAAGCTATCGATGAAAAAAATGTGCTTGATGAGATTATTGCATCACGATTTCTTGGAGAAATAATGTGTTTTTATCATGACATACAGTAAAAGTATTTGAATAATTGTCCTTGTATTGTTCTATAGCTACTATTTGTATAAATTTTTTGTAATAAATATTATGTCTAACAACCAATTTAGACAAACGAATGACCAGCACTTTATGTAGATGTAGCATACTTATTTATGATGATGTAGAGTTGTAAACTTAATTAAGTTGTGTCCATTTGATTTCTTTTTAAATAAATCAAATTATTACGTTTTTTCAATATATACTTTATACATTTCTTTTGATTCCTAATTCCAATTTAATTTCCCTTTTTATAATCGATGAAAATTTTTATGGGATAAGCATAAAAATAAAAGTTCAATTCATCGTAAAGTTTCGTGTTACTTTAACTAATGTTCAATAAATAGTTAGATGCAATTAGTAAAATAATTATATATTCTGCATTAAACTTTCAAATAATCTAATTTGCCAATGTCAGCCGATACTTTCTTGTACGCTGTTCTGTATCTATGAGTCATCGCAGATAAAATCCGATAAAACCATGAAGGATATTGATAAAAATTAGTTTCTTAAAAATTATTGTCTATTGCGTCAACGGCCAGGAATAATTGCTTCGTGTAGCGCGCGAAATTTTTTTAGAAATTGTTTGATCAGATTATCTACTGTAATCTTCGTGGTTTCACCTCAAAGATAAATTACTTTTTTTCATACTGCCTTATGGCAGGATGTACATTATGATTCGTAGTTTCGATAAATAAAATAACCATAGTTTTTGATGTTGCACTTTGAAGCATGATATCAGTTGAGGAAAAACTTTTAAAAAAAAGTGGCTTCTTACTATCATCAAAAAGCAAACGGCTTCTAATTAAATATGTATCTGAGAATGCAAATTAAGTACGCCGACATTCGAATGGAAGTGATTTAATTTTCTTTGACTGTTGTCAATCCGTTTCACGCCACAGTAATTCGTGTAATTTTACAATGCTATCTTCGCTAAATTGTATCAAGTTTACTGTTATTTCAGTAATAGTCATTTTGATTGTCGGCTGTATGATTTACTATTTTGGTCATTATTGAGCATAAATCATGGCTTCGAGATTGATAAAGTGAATTTTCAAATTATTCATTAGTTTGGTTGAAATTGAAAATGACGTGTTCAGCAGAGTGCACTTGAACTTCGAGTAACGCAAGAACAGAATGGAAGATATTCTAGCGGATATAACTCCACCAAATTTATCATCAAAGCGTACCATCGAACATTCATCGAGTCTGGCTGATAGGAGTGATTAAACATACCAGTGGAAGTTAATTATCGTGTGGCTTATCAAAATATTTTTCGATAAAATCAAATTAAGTCATGAGCAATATTAGACATCGCCAGTTCAAAGTACGACACAGGGGGGTTCACACTCACTGATTATTCTTACATTGTAAAAAAGCAACGTATCAGTAAATTTTGAAGCATAAATATTTGTAAAAAGTGACGCATCATATAGTAATATAAAAATCCAGATTGTTGCCATTGTTACTGTAGCTCTATTATAAACTTAGTTGACAATGAATTTGATTTTTTTGTTAATATTATTATCGTCAAAATAAATTTTAAATATCATACTTTTGAATGATAACATATTTTATATTGTATGACCTTTCACATCAACTTCAGCGTTGAACAAACAATTATGGTAAAAAATTATCGGTAGGTTCTCAAATTATTCAGCTCGTGCAATTATTGAATATTTTTTACATGAAAATTTTCAGAATTAATTATTACCATTAGACGAAACCTATTTTGCACGTAATGATTTATGATAAGTGATATTTTTTGTGAAAAACTATAAATCAACTCGACTAAGATCGATGTAACTTGCAATACTAGTTGACAATCATACCCATTATCCAAGATTTCGCTCGGACTATTTCTTGTGAAAGGTAGAAATTGAATGATAGTTTTTAACATCTTGTTCACGCATGAATATTATTTTATGATAACGGTGTGGTCAGGCCATCGATGATTTCACTTTTACATGGAAATAAATTGAGGATGTTGTCTTTACTGAAAATGTGTTTTTATATTTACAAGGCAATCATTTGTTGCGCGTATGAAGCAATTTCACGTCTTAGCTTACAATTGAAGCGAATTAAAAGGTTTTATGTATTATACAAAAGTTCTAGTCACATGAAAACTCTTCGCTAATTATACAATAATAGTTATCAAAATCAAATCAAATCAATACATTACCATACAAAACTGTTTTAAGCTTTAGCTTTCACAGCTTCTTCGAGATTTTTCAATAGCTTCGTCGATCTGGAACAACAAATAGAAAATTAATTCATAATACGCAAAGAGAATAAAAATTAATTTTAATTTAAATTAAATATATATTACCTAAGAACTTTTTTAGACTGCAAAAAATTGCAAAACTCTTGAACACTGTCGAGATGTCCAATGTCGTCCCATACGACATCCATATTCTCAAGATCCTTTGGAATATATTCGCAATCCAACCATTTCGTCGCGATGCGCGTCCGAGGTGGTACGAATCTCAATTCCCGTGGCAATGATCTACCGAAGGCAAAAGTACGTTTCGGCCTTGCTTCGACTTTCATATCTTCTTGCATCTCCTTTCTCGTTGCTTCAAGTTCGTTTGCTTCCGGACAGTGACGAACTTTCACTACAGGCAGTGGAACTGTCGGCATCTCTTTGATGACAACCTGTCGAGAAATAAGATTACAATTATTTGAAACAATTTTTTCAAAAGTTCGACTGAAAAGTAAATAATTCACCTGTGTAGATTTGCACGCATCGGACGTGAAATTGATCTCAAACATGTCTTTGAGAGTTTCTTCGTCGATTACCTGCTCGTTTCCGCCGAGTTGTCTCACCCAATCGCAGAATTCCTTGCAAATTCTGTCCATCAATCGCGTGGCTCGCATTTCTAAAGTTGCTTCTGGATCGTAACCTTTCATATCGTCTTCGCGAAGAGGACGCCATACTATTGCCTGACATTTTTAAAATGAATTAAGCTAGCTTTGAGTTGTCAAAATAAAAACGATAAATGATTTACGTTTCGTCTCGACTTTTTCAAGAACAATGCATATGGATTAACTTCACGTTTGTCGCGAGATCCTCCGCTGTCTCGAGAAGTCGGTGGATGAACCTATCAAAGTCAGAGTGTATTAATACAAAAAGAACTACAGAAAATAAAATTTCCAACTCACTTCTAAATCAAAAGTCAACGCTGATTCCGAAGATTTGCTGCTCAAACTGTCGTCTTCAATTTCCGTGCTTTCGGCATACTTTGGCATTCCCAAGATAGGTGCAACCAGCTGATAGGATGATGGTGGAAGGATACGTCGGAGTTGTCGGGAATTGGTGAGGGGAGGCTGTTTGTGGGAAAATTTGAGGTTAGGATCGAAGGTATATGGTTTAAGATATCGCCTCGAGTCAATTAACGCGTTGAATAAATCGCGACCTAATTTCAAATATTCCGCGTCCTCGCTGTCCTTTAATCTTTCGTATCGCTCATTAATCCGTCTAACGAATTCTTTGTTAAGGCTATCTAAAAGATTTGCCGCGCTAAAATCACCTTGCAAACATGCTTTGACGATGTCGATAACGTCGTGAGTTGACATTATCGGCGATGGAGGAGAACCTGCTCTATGCATTAGAATTACGTCCACTAATGGTAATTGTTCTTGTTTCTTTTCAACTTTGGTTTCTTTTGATTCGACGCTGATTTCTTCTTCGCTCGATTCTTCGGACTTTGACGTTTCGCTCGTATCGAGTAGATCATAGGTCGTTTTTGCTCTCTTCAATAACTTCTTGTCTTTGACAGCTCTCGCGTCCATGGACGATGAGAACTCAGTCATTTTTTCAATGACGCTTTTCATTCTGGCTAGCTTCTTCTTCGTTTTCTTCTTTTTCTTCTTTACTTCCTTTTCCTCTTCGACAATCTCTTCGGGTTTCTTCGCTTCGACGTCTTCGTCTTGACTATCACTTTCGCTACCCTCGCTAGATTTGGCCGTTATTGCTGCAGCTCTCGCTCGTAAAGACATGAACTTTTTCTGTTTCAATGCTCGAAAAGGTTCCAGACTTTTTCGCAATACTACAGGCGCGTGACATGGTGCCGTGAATTTCGACGAGGGTAACTTGTCTGCATCTTGAAGTCCTCGTGCATCGTCGGAATCCGAGCTCGGGTTACTTGGGGTAGACGTTTTTGAACGATCCGACGATTGAACGGAAAATGATTTTTCTTTGAGATGGTGATCCGATTGAGATTTGGGTGATTGACTTTTGTCCTTTGCCTCTGTTGTTGTTAAATTACTCTGATCGAATGATACTCTCGGATAGTCTTTTAATTCTTGTTCTTCGGTCTTGTAAATATCTTCAGAAAAGTCGATTTGTTCGAACTCTGGAAAATCGGGAATATCATCTTCGTAGTCGTAAATTGGAGGGACTCGTATTTCTTCGGTTGTCGAACTGCTGCTCGAACTCACCACTCTGAATTCCGGAGGATTTTTAATTACCGAAATCAACTTGGCTAAAGGTAATTCTCTTCTTGTTTTGGTTTCACTTCTGAAAGGTTTGAATAAACAAGCGTGGCACTTGTCGATGTAAGCTCTATGAAAAACTTTAGTTTCTGGAATTCTCTCTAATGCACCAGTCGATGGAATTTCAATTGCTTTACTTTCGAAGTCGGGACTCGAGCTCGAAGTACTTCGAGACGCCGAATAAATTGTTTTGCATTCGGTTTTATCCAAGTCTAAAGATACTGACTTTTCTCCTCGACTTTTGCTTATTAAACGTTTTAGCTTTTGACGAACTTCTCGAAAGTCTATTGAAGATTCTTTGTCCAAACTGCGCATTAATTTTTTGAACTTTGGTATGTCTGGAATCGATGAAACTTCGGATACTATAGATGATTTTTCACTGGATTCGTTGATTTTTCTTTCGATGTTTGTATGACTTTTTCTTGTTAAAACGTCCAATGCTTTGTAAGCGTATTCTTTTTTTAAATCAGCCATATTTTTCTTTTCAGTTATTTTCTTTTCTTTCGCGCTCGCACTGATTTTTTTCGTCGGTTCTGGAACTTCGCCTTTTTGATTTACAGTCTGATTTTCCAGCTCATGACTTTTTCTAACAAACGGATATCCAACCTCGGAAATCACAGTTATACTTTCGGAAGCTTCCTCATCATCGACGGAATCTACGAACGAGAGTTTACGAAAACTCGGATGCGAACTGACAAAACTCAAATTCGGCGGCACTCGTAACAAATTTGTAGGTGAAATCGCATTCAAATCGGGTTGAGATTGAGCTTTTGGAAGTTCCTCCTCGGATTCGAACGACGAGCGCGTCGTACCGGCCGAACTATCCGTAGAAACGGGTCTTGCGAAACTTGGCAAAAGACTGGCCATACCGAGTTTCGGTGCTTTCGACATTCGGCGCTCTTGTATTAACGATTTTTGCGTTTCTCTCGACGACGCCGACGTTGATTTACTGCGAGATACTCGACGATGCTCGCATACCAATTTCTTTTCCGCCACGATATCCGGCAAAGTTGGCACACTCGTGTCCCCGTTGGTTTTTAAATATTTTGAAATTTCGTCGTCGAATATCTTCACCGCCGTCGCGTTTTTGTGCAGCGGACACGATTTTTTCGAAAATATCTTTTGCTTGACGATCTTCTCGAATTTGACTTTCGTCGTCGTCGGTGGTAATTCGAGGATTTCATCGTCAATCCCGTCGCTAATTACATTGGAAATATCGGGAGAAAGGTTATCGCGCGATTTGTCGTTTTGCATCTTGTGCATGGGCGTCGGTGGCGATATCTTAAACTTAAAGTCATCGCGAAATTGGGTTCGCGCCGAGGGCGCGGATAAGGTTGAAAAGGAGGGATAAGCATCTCTTACTCTTTTATGTTTCTTTTCGATCTCCGCGCAAACGCCATCCCAGTACGACTTCGAGCAAGGAATCGGAAGCTCCCATCTGAAAGAAGAAAAGTTGCCGTGCGCATGTTATTCGGCTTTTTTTTTTATTAATGCCCCTTTCAAAAGCTACATAATTACGTCTTTGTGTACTCTAGTCATAAAAATCTAATCGGAAGCTCGGTGGTTGAGTTAAAAAAATGGGATACGAAGTAAAATGAGAAATAATAATTCGAAAACGTATAAATACGCATATTCGCCAAATAAAACACGAATAATGAACACGTGCATAAAATATTGTGCATTATAACCTACTTTGACAATTTAATTGGTCCGATACGTTTTCCAGCGCTTCCATGGCAAGATGACTTTTTCATAGTCACTAAATCACACATTTTTTTGTCTGCTTACACAAATTTCAAATTGAAAAAACATTACTCATTGTTCTTTACAAAATACACTGTAAATTTAATCAAAAAAAGGAAACCCCGAGTGAGTATCAAAACATTCCGTCGCAGTGTATAGCCATCTCCACCTGATTTCAAGCTGCACGTGCTTATCGATCAAACAAACGACGAGATTCCTTTAACGTTCCGCGTTTCTCTTGACACTTTTTTCTCTTTTTTTTTCTTCATGAATGACATTGTTATCGGTGGATAAGAGTGTCGCTTCGATTGCGTAATCGTGAGATAAAGACTTTGTCTCGAGACGGCCTTGTCCTTGTTACATATTTATTTTTAAAAATGCCTTATCGCGCGACATACGGTAAAATGGTTTTACCTGCAGCGAGGTTGTGAACTGACCGGTATGTTATAACGCGCTTGCGACGACGGTCGATAAAGCGTGAGCTTTTATCGCTCGGAGGTAAGTTGCGAAAGCTTGTAAACGTATTTTCGATTTTTAATTAGTTGAACTGAGAATCTTAGTACTGAAAATTGTATTTTAGTTTCGAAAATAAAAACTTGTAAAGAATAAAAGTTAGGTATGTATTTGAAAAAAAAACATAACGGCATTGTTCGAGTTCTTTTCGCTAATCGAGCGAGTATGGACATTCGTGTAGAGGCAGTCTTCATTAAAGTCCGAGCTTCTCGTGAAAAAGTCATACTGAAGACTCCTTCCGCCGTATTTCTGGCAATCGAGTACACCAGTCCAATTTTTTATAGGCACCGGTTCCTGAAAAAAAAATACAATTTCACGAGAAACGAAACGAAACAACTCATTGATTCGCATGAAATACAAGTTATACCTGGAATCGAAGCTCGCCGGTCGGTGTTTCTGCGTACGGGATACCCTGGAAAGCGTAGTAATCAAAGCCGTCCTCGTGTCTTTCGACGACGCCACGTATAAGTCCATTTTCTAATTCTACGATAGGAGCATCCATCGTGCTGAAGTGGAATGTATCTGAGATGAATATGACGCGTTTGATCTCATTTTCTCGTAGGTTGAACTCATTTTTTTTTGTTTAATATCAAATCATAAACGACGGATTTTTCAATATGAGCATGTCAGCTTGAAATATCGATTAATAAACTTTAGTTTTTAAATGATTCTATTACACTGCAGATTTCAATTGCCTTGCGAAAGAGTGTTTTTATAATTTATGTGTCACTGTATTATTAGAAGCACGAACGCTGGATTATTCAGGGCAAATATTTTTCATCGATGTGAACAATAGCATTGACTAAGATATCACAACATTTATTGTCGAATATGCATAATAAATTACAAAATTAATACCCTAGTTGTTAGGCTTTATATAAAAAAGATACATTTAAAAAATTGACTTAGAAGTTTCTTTAGTTTTAGCTAGGATAATGTTTCTATTTTTTTTTTCAATTGATTAATATTCCTAAAATGAATAACAGATATTCACAATATATGTATAATAACTATAAGCATTGAACGTGAAATTGCATTTTATGATGAACGTGACTTTGGATATTTTGAAGATTCGTATGAAGAAAATTAAAAAAAGCGTCATTTCCCTTTCGAACCCCATACAAGTATTTCAACCGTGTCGCCATCGATGTACCCGACCATGAGCAAACTTGCAAGCTTTTATTGATCGGTGTTCGGCTTCCAAACAACGCTACAGTGCAGGGACTGCTGTTATCGACTGTTAGTTCTTATCTTTTACTTTTGAAACCTTAGGATATTGTTAGATAGATGACGCATACTGTCACTAATAATTAACGATCGGAATGTTGACTTACGTTCAAATTATTCATAGAAGCTAGTAAATCTAATTCTGAAGTAAAAGAATATCAATTTTCATCAATTTAAAAAAAATATAATTTGGATTGTATATTATTTTTACCACACAAACTTCTTCAAAACGTGGTAAACTATAAAAAATTACAAAAAATTACCATTTCGAAAGAATATTCCATCAACCGCCAAAAAAAGAGGAAGAAAGGAATGAAGTTTCCACGGTCAGGCAATTGTTCAAGCAGCGAACATCCGGCGAGTCGCAGCTGCCGTCAGTTTCCGGACTCAAAGCTTCATCTTTAATTACCACTTCAGCAAAAAAAAAAGCGAGAAAAGAGATCCACACTTTCAAAGTTATATATAACAATCTAATGAAAAAAAGCGATTAAATCAAGACATTTCCAAATTCCCTTTAGGCAGGCAAGTAGCTCAGATAGGTAAACGGGTATCCGGGAGAATATTTATGCATCAGAAGGGTTTAGTGATTGGCGAGTGAGGGACTCTCTCGGTCGATTGTTGACAACAGGCAGCAGTACCTAGTTGGACGACGAGATACGTTCAGTTTGTTTGAGAGGCAGAACTGTATACCTACGTATAGCTTTGCACGTTGATTCCCCAGATGACTATACCTTCCTCTCTCGACGCGATGGGCGAACGTATTCGCTTACGTTTGTTTTTCGCTCTCTGTTGGATACACTGAGAAATTTTTATCATGTCGTTTGTGGGGTATCGAGAATGATTGCGTTGAATTATTGAAAACTTGCTGTACTCGGAGATGTATAACGGTTGGGAATTGTCGCTTTTGAATGAGTAATTCACATACGTTCTGCCGTAGTTTTGACGGTTTTCTTGCTGGAAAGTATTTCTCTATTTGCCCTGTTTGTTAAAGTTTTGAGATGTTTTTTTTCTTCAAAAATCTATTTTGCAACTCTATCTTCGTCGATATCAACATAATAATGAATAAATTCATTTCTCGCTCTACTCTCTGTCATTCTTGAGTTTAATATAATATCACTCGAACGAAAAAGTTACGGAAATGGACTTTTGCAAACTGTATTATAAACTCACACACACACATAGAGAGCTCGCGGGCAATTTGAATAACTCGCCACCCACACGAGCGCATATATACGGCGTCCAAATCATAAAGCCTCCTCGTCGTCTTCCTCGTCGTATGGCGATAAAGAAGATAGTCTCATATAAGGGAAGGGTGTGAGGAGTTAGTGTCCTTAATATGTCTGGAGCAGTTAAATTAAGCTCCCGCATACCGGAAATACTTGAAAGGCGATTTTGCACACAAACACATCGAATTTATTATACTACGACGTAATTGCGATGAAATTCGCGTTTTAGTTTTCGTTTTCGCCGTGTATATATCGATATTAACGATCAGGCTAATTATCGCGTATACGCGTGTGACACATGTTATAATTGGCGCTAATTGATAGTTATCGTTGGAAATACGTACACAACGCGCCCGCCGAGGGCAAATTCTATATGCTATACGTTCGCTTGCTGTACAATAATAGTTGATATTGCTAATTTGGCTTATTATCGCGAATCACGGGGAATAATTTCGTGACAGGTATGTTATTTTTTTGATTTATTTATTTATAAAATCCAACGAGCCATATGGCTCATATACAAAGTAGCATAACAAGGTAGTGCACTGGTACGTGCTTTGTAAAAAAATAACAATTTAACGCAGAATAACTAGTATAATTAACTAAATTTGAATAAAAA